>CM051621.1:9663202-9965702 GCA_028020825.1 Podargus strigoides | reverse complement strand
AGCCTCCTCGACAGTCTCTCCAACTGATACTAAGCCGTGGTTTCTGAGAATAAGGACCTAGAGAGACATTGCAAAGAAAGTTAACAGCAGTAAGGCAAGTATTTTCTTGCTCTTGATAAAAGAACATACCCCCCCCCCCCCCAATATAATTCCCAATATAAATACTGACCTTGCTTTTAGGCCCCAGATTTTTCTGAATAATCACCTTTTCTTCATCATCCACTAGAATACCATGGTAGTCATGATAAGCTACTTCCCCTAGAGAAAGTGCTTCAGGTGAAATTGGCAAGAGACCACACTTCATTGCAGAAACCTGAGAAATATTAAAACAACT
This sequence comes from Podargus strigoides, assembly GCA_028020825.1. Classification (NCBI taxonomy): domain Eukaryota; kingdom Metazoa; phylum Chordata; class Aves; order Caprimulgiformes; family Podargidae; genus Podargus; species Podargus strigoides. Next base: position 9,965,368 of record CM051621.1, on the reverse strand, counting down.
AGCTTAATTCCTTGCAACAGGAAAAAAATGGAAGAAAAAAGGAAAATAGCATAATGAAAATAAAATATATTTTTAGGTATTGTATGTATGTGTCTGTATACAGGCACGTACACAGTGGTCTTATACTCCATTCATAAAGCCTCTAATTTTTCACAACTTTTGGACTGGATACAAAAGTCACATTGATCTTGGGTCTGACTCAATATGGCTGCTTTTACATGACCATATGAAAGGACTCAGGGAAAAAAAACAATACAAACTACAAACCCAAAACAAAACCCAAAATCAACTGCATCCTTTATTCCTTTCACTCCACTCAATGATTTTTGGTTTTCCACCCCTCCAAACAGAAGAAATTTAGTGATGAACTTTGACACAGGTAAAGTTAAGGAATATTGTTGAAGACTACTCTATAATTCACAATTTTAGGAATCTGATTGTTTATCCTTAAAATGACTGTATCACTGCTGCTAATTAGTTTTTAAAAAAATAAAAATAATAAGAATGTGAACTCAAACAGAGTCACCAGGTGACAGTCTCAAAAAAACTCTGAGGACGTAAAAGTGACTTGTAACCAGTTGCTCTAATGAGAGGTATTGGACAAGTTTCAAATATTTAAAAAAAAAAAACCTTGATAAATTATGTTTTAGAAAACCAACAAAATATGCTAAAGCTCTTATGACTCACTGTCAAAAGATATGTTTTTTTGTGGTAGAGTACATACAAATATAGAATATGTATTTTCCAATTAGAGCTCAATTTACTGACTGATCGCTCACGTAACAACCAAATAAGGAGGACCCAATTTATTCTAACAGAACCACGTATTTGAAGGCAGACTAAAAGGCTTTGTGCTCTTCAAAAAGGAAGCAAACCTATGATTAAGGAGCACCCACCTATTTTCCAGTTGGGTGAGGTGGGAGGAACAGGACAGACGACAAACTATAAGGTATGCTTACCGCTGCGCCTGCTGGCGTATGAATATGAACGATGCATTTCACATCAGGTCGAGCTGCATAAATTGCAGAGTGCAAAGTAAAACCAGCTTGGTTTACTCCCAAGTTAGTGCTTCCACGATCAACTACATCTCCCTGAATATTGATTTTAACCTGGAAACGAAAAGAATTAGTTTCATAAATCAATCAAGACTGCCAAAAATCTGATTTAATTCAGCATCTACCACTGAAGCTCTAAAACTGTATTTCTTTCACTATTTTATTTAACAAGTGTCAAAATGCATACTGTAAGGCTGTAGGTAGGTGACCAGGGCCCTGGCTTGAGATTAAGCTAACTGAAGAGGACATCAGGAACTAGTGGATATTACTAGTGGCTGCATTTCACAGAGAATTATGGTGGAGTTATATAAGAAACTTGTAAATTTTACAGATACCTGAAGAGGAGTATTGGGAACTTTTTAGGAGAAAGTTCTTGAAAGACCAGCACCTAGGTAACCATACCATTGATACCTTGTAAGGCTGAGACTGCCCAGGCAGTAATATTATAAATACCAAATTTGAATATGGACGTAGCAAAATTGGAACAAAAATGTAAAAAGTAATTTTGCATGGATTCTTTATTTAGGAGAGAATAAGACTGGAGAAAACCGAGTTTCAAATTGGAGAAGGGAAGAACAAGCATGAGAGAAGCAGAGAGAAAAGGCTGACAAAGGGCCAGTCATGTATGCAGGCTGCTGGTCAGGATGATCAGCTGGCTAAGATATGTGCCTTATCACTGTAGTCTGTCTTATTAAATCCTGCTGGTAGCTATTTTCTCTTTGAACATGCTCACTAATCTGTGTGTGTGTGTGTGCATTTTGCTACCTCCATGTAACCTTCACTCTCAAGGTCTGTACATTCCTGATACCGAGATAAAAGTAGAACCCCTTAAAAAAAAAAGAAACAAAATGAAACACAAAATACCCCCCAAGTGTGGCCCTTACTAGAAGATTTTTAGAACAGGGTAACAACAAAGGGTGGTCTCAGTTTTCTCCATTGCTTTTTATACAGCTTTTGCAATTAAAATTCTACAGATGGTTAAGGTGGAGTTACGTATGAAGGAGCCCACTTGACAGAGAGCTGAGGGGGAGTATTGGGACCTTAAGATGTCTAGAGTGACACAACTTTGAAATGTTACTACGCTGCACATACTTACCTCTCTCTGCGAGAGATTACTTCCCTTACAGCAGTCAGGTGGAAAGAATAGTGTGAAAGTTCTATTTTACATGAGTGTAAGAGTCAACCACATAAACACAAGTTGCCTTCAGCAGCAGTGCAGACTAGGCTCAAGATAAACGTTTACAAAATCCTTCCCACTAGCTAACAGTTAAGGGAGTTGTGTCTTCAACTTCAACCATTAGATTTCAAAAACAGAATTTGTCTATACTCTCAGCTACTTAGATCATTAAACAATGGCAAATAAATCAGGCATCTGAAACTGTCTTGAAACTGTAATCAGTTTACATCATTTAGACCTGAAACATACTGTTTCCCTTGACAAGTCTGACTCGGCAGCCAACAGCTTTCAATGGCATGATGTGGCTAGCTATCCAAATGACCTGGCTCATTTTTACAGCCAGATCAACTGGAGGACACCTGGTGGTGAACATGTGCAGAGAAGTCTCTCTGAGAAACCAACCGTCTTCAGTAACACTATTCTACACATGTACACAGAGTAAAACATTCTCTAGAACAGAATATACAGAGTGACAGATAGAGACAAAGCAGATTCAGCTATTCATATTTTACAGCTGTGATGAACAGTAATTGCTTACCAGACTAGATGCAGTAACTTCACTATAGAGGAGTCCAAAAGGTACAATGAGGAAGTGCTCCTGCTCAGAATTTACTCTGGCCTAAGGAAAAAGCAAAATTATTAAGAATATTTTATTAATGCATGCAAGAAGGCCCATACCCATGCATATTACTTTCACTTCCTGAGTACAGAATGGGCAAGTATGCCTATAACATATGCAATAGGACTTTCACATATGCTACAACAGATAATCAACATACAGCACAGTTAATTAACTACTGTTGATGTTAGGCACACGCCAGAGTCCTTCAGATTGGCAGAAGGCAGTAAATCTTTAGATCCTGTGGTAATTACAAGAAGACTACTGTGGATAAAAGGAACAATACTGAGAGAAATGGGAAAAAAGTCACTGTTAGCAGAATGAGTTTATACTCCAACTGCATTTCTACCCCAGTAAAATAGAGGGCATGAAATAGAAGTGTGTGAGAAAACACAAGAATTTGGCCCACAGATCTTAAACATCCTGATCTTGAGAAGGGTTTCATCACTGATGCTGGTACCATATGAGAGATCCGTGAGCAGTACAGCACACTTGTAGGTTTTCTACGCAGTATCCTGACATCACTTATGTTTTTGCTCTTTTGTCTAATTCACGCAATCAGGAGTTGATAATACAAAAATAATTCTGACTTCAAACCATTCACATCTTGGGATGCATCTGTGTATAGTCTGTACAGTGAAAAGTACAGCACAGGTAGGTAGCTTAGGTGTCTCACAATGGAGAATTAAAAGGCTTCAAATCTTTTACTGGATTTGTGAGACAGCTCCCTACTTTGCTATTAATCTACCCAGATTTATGTTTGGGGGTTTAAGTTAAATGTTATTTATTTGTGAGTTTTCCATTTCCCTGAGATGCAGCTACTTTATGCTCTCTCAAGTCTTCTACTACTTGCAACATTACATACATACATATTTTGATATAGCTCTGCTGCAGGAGAAAAAAAAATAAATCTAAAATAAGTAGATGAACAGTCATCCAAAAGCTTCTAGTACAAATCTAGCTTCCTCTGCAACCAGCTGGTAACATGCATAAGAGCCTGAAACTGCACCTGGTAGTTCAAGTTAACCTATACTTTTACGGATCACCAAAATAGTTCTCCATCACGGAAGTGTACATGATCTGGAAAGTATTTTACTTACTCATACAAGACAGAGAACAGGTATTATTCAAAATGCCCCAAAAGCTAATAAGAAAGCTCAAACCTAAGATAAACAAGCAGCAAGACTCACAAACCACCTCACTTTAGGATCAGATCCAACAAACAGCTCATGCCCTCAAAGCAAACCAAGACTCGCTGAGTGATGTGTACCTTCTGTAAACCTGTAATCTCAAATCCTGCCTAACCCTGGAGGCACCCAAGTTTACTCTATGTTACTGTACTTGACATGAAAGCTCTTCATGCTCTGTAATTCTGCTTCTGTGTCAGGACTGCACCAGTCTGAACGATTCCACACACAGCAGCTGTCAGAGACTGATAAGGATCCAGAAAAGCAAAGATACACCACCCAGCTCCCTGATATGCCCAGATTGGCACATGCTCCCATATCCTCACAGTTCCTTTCTCTAACACACAGGAGGAGAGAGAAATCTTCTCTGTGCCCCTCACAGAAGGCTGGTGTATCTTTTCTCATGCTGAAGAAGTGCACTGGCAGCTTTTAACTTTAATGCAATCACCTAGTAATTAGAGCACCCACTCACAAAAACCTGAAAACCTGGAGTCAAACTCCAGCTCTGCATGAAGTGGTAGGCATGCACCACATTCCAAAGTAGAGCCCTAATGTATGGGTACATGGAACAAAAACAAGACTATTTTGTAAATATAACAACCTTGCTCTAGATCAGCTTCTGAAGGTAAATTGTATCTGAGTCACCTTCCAGAATGCTGTTCTCTGGAGGAGTTTGTAAACGATGAGTGAACTACGATTAGTGATTGTTGGTGACAAATCATTAACCAAGAGTTTCCCAGTACCACTTTGCCCTTCAAAACTGTCTAAAATACTTCCAGAATCTCACACTCCAAGTGCTTTCACTGTCTTCCACCAAAACTGGTAGCACCATTATCTAATATTCCTGTGTTTCCCCCTCACCAAAAGAAAGCAAACATGAGGCATTCCACCCCAACCACACCCCCTTGCCTTAATCACCTCCCTAGGCATGCTGCTCTTCATTACATTTACCTTTCCATCTAAACACATAAACAATCCCAGGGCTGAACTTTACACTAGAAAGCCATCTGCAAACCTCCCTGCCTAGTAATCTTTTTACACCATTAATGCCACTTTTACAGAATCAACTCTCCTGTCACGTATGAAAAAAACAAGGGGTAGCATGGAGCTGTTTACAAGAACCATTATGTTGGAGATGTTCCCTTACTAAAGGAACCAAACAATCTAACCAACACTGCCTTGATCCTGTGCCTACCCATATCATTTGTCATCTTCATTGGCTAACAAATAACATACCTTGAAATCTCAAAAAGCAGTAATAATAAAATTACCATATTTCACTCAGACTGCAACTAGAAGAACTCAAACACATAAAGGACAACCTCTACTATGTAGAAAAAAAAAACAATTCAGCTCTGTTAGGAAAACAATTGACTGGGTTGCACGCCACAGCTGTGACTTTACTCATGAGACTCATGTTGACCATTCTTCTGGCATATAAAACCTCCTTGATTTGACCTCCTTGTCATTATTTTTATGGATGCCAGCAATTACTCAGTCACAAGAAAAATAGCTTAATGCAGTGTGCCAGCAAAGTAGTTCGCTCGTGTTCAGAAATACTACGGCTTCTTTTTCAAAAAGGTTGGTACCTTGAATTATAAAATGCAAGTGAATGACTAATAAAGAGATATTTTAGTACTTAGCAAGAAAACTAAGACGTGACCTTGAAGAATAATACATACAGTTATTTAAAGCATTTAAGATCCTAAAAGACCGAGTCTTTCAGGAATCTTAATTTCATCATATGAACTTTCATGTACACTCTCTTAAGACTCTATTCAGGCTATGGGAGCTGACATCCAAGCTGTTCCAGTTCTTATTCTCGAGATGCAATGACAAATCTCTTCACTATTATATTGCTTTCAATACCACTTTGCTGCTTTTCCACACAAAGAGAAAATCACAGAGGGGGGAGGGAAGCAATTCTCTTGTATGTTGAAACAATTGGTTCAGTTATCTGTTGATTCAATACTCACTGTTATATGATTGTAAATAAGCTGAGACCAGCCAAAGAGATCTGCTAATCTGTAGAAAGCTGCCAATTTACATCGTAACAACTTCTCCCCTTTTTCATAAGCAATGGAATCTGATCCTCTCAGATCATTCACTGGGGTCACCATGCCAAGACCTGAAAAGGAGAACGGATGAAACAGCACAAGGAGGGTTGTGTTCAACATCAGTTAAAAACTAACAGCATGCACCACTATTAGTGTTTGCTCTTACTTGTTTATATCAACATATTAACCTGAGGAAGACATGGCAAATTTTAATTACTGTGATGCCATAATTTATGCTACACAAATACAATGACAGTCTCGGAGAAGGTAATTTATCTTTGGTAGACTCAGCATTCATTTCCTTCCTTAATACTCATTAGTGTGAAGGTGACAGAGTGCTCCTTAGCAATTTTTTTTTTCTCCTCTCAAACTAATGATTGTTTGTAAAATCCAACTTAATTGTAAACGAAAAACCTAACACCAAATATTCCACTTCTTGAGCTATACCATTTGGTATTCCTGAAAAGGAGAACTGTACATCTAAAAAGATGCACATGAGTTCTTTTATTTGGGGAAAATTAGCCAGAGAGAGGAGGATTATGATAAATAATTACAAATACTGTAGTACTAGTTACAGCGCAATTAGAAAAGTGGTTAAGAGTAACTGTGACAAAGCAGAACCAGGCCATGGTAAGTCTGAACTGTAGATGTATTTTGGAGCACAGGCAAGGATTTATATTACCTCAACACAAAACTTGTGTGTACATGCATTTGCACATTCTGGTTTTTGGTTTCCTTTTTTGTTTTGCCTGTGGATGTTTCTTATCTATAGCTTCACTTCACAGAAGAAAGCTGCAAACAGTATTTCAATGGAAAAAAAATAGTTTCTGAAGACCTTCAGTGTTACTAGACTACTAATGAGCATTTAGTTTTCCTGCAGACAGTCCATGCAGTAAATATTAGCAATACTTAAAAATCTTCAATTTTTTTTACTAGTGCTGACATCATGCTTACTTGTCAATTAAGATACTATATTTGAAATAGCTTTTGATATGAATTATATACATGAATCAGATTGCATACCACTGTGGCATTTAGAAACTAATCAACTCATTTCATGTTTGCAATGTTCCTGTGATTAGAACAGCACAGCATTTGAACTTTACAGCACTTTTCATTCACACTGTCTTCATTTTAAGTGTTTTAAAAAAAAAAAAAAGAATTCAACTCTTATAAACGGAGATGCACTCACTCATGTTTAAGGCAGCCATTCCACCCTGTGGTGCTGCAGGGTAGACATTTGGTACGTTCGTTGTCATGAAATCCGCAATCTGCTGTAACGCCAATAAACCTGTTGGGTTCTTCCCCTTCTTAAATTGTTCCTGGATCATAGATTCCAGTTCTTCACAAAAAGCCTGGCAACAGGACATTGCATATTGTACAGCATGTTCAAATGAACTACAGCCTTTCATACATAGCTTCTTTTTAGCACTTTGATGGAAACATCCTATATCTCTTTTGAAAAACAGCTCAGGGCAGAATTACTAGGGACACACTCTTAATTAAAAATGTTGTTCTCTGCAGCTCCAACAACACGAGTCATTTTTTTAAATGGAAATTCCAGCATTCTCTTCAAGTAACACCAAAACTCACTGAAGCTACTAATATGGATTTCTGGAAGAAGGAGCACAATGTACAATCGAGTTAAACACAAAACTTGAAAGAAAAAGTAGCAGAATCAGAAAACAGAAGGAAATTTATCAGCGTGTCTCATGGGGAACTGAGAGCCAAGAAAGCATCCAGGAACACACGAAAGAATAGTCATTGAACTTAAAAAATACGTTTAAACATGGAGTTGTTTACTTTTTTCCTGGTTGTTTTTTTTTCTCTTTGTTTTGGTCTTTGTTTGTTTGTTTTGTTTTAACTTTGAAAGGAAGAAAACAAGATTTTTACTACTGCTGGTATCTGCTGCTTTTGACCAGAACACTGGAATTTGCACTAAAAGAGAAGTATTCCAATTATTAAGTGAATCTAAATAAAATGATTTCACATGGAAAAACTAAATATACCACTACATTCCTATTCTTAATGAAGTTGTGTCATGAAATGTTTTGTACCTCAGGTCACCCACCAGTTATTACAAAAGAAACAAATGTTATGAGAGGAGTTTTGTTTTGTGTACTTTCTCCCCAAGGGAAACATCTTTGATACATTTCAATCATTCAGAGTTTACTATTGTGCACCCTTTCAGAAAGAGATATATATTTCATATGTCAGAATCATGCATGAGAAACTGAGTACAGATCTGCCTTGTGTTAGCTCCTCTTAGAAGAGTTACTTAAGTTTTTAAACAAACAATAAATATATGAAACAAGTGAAAAAATGTCTAACCAGGACTACACAGACAATGTGAAAAAATGTTGAGGATTATATGTTGAGGAAATGTTGAGGAAAAAAATGTTGATTCTAAAAGCAAGTCTGAGGAGCTGCTTCGTGAGTAGACAATAAAAATTCAATCAGATAGTGTAAGGAAAAATCAGGCTACAATCAGGATACTTTAGAAGAAAGGCCAACCAGAAAAAAAGATCAAAAGGACCTAAAATACCACAAGTTTCTCCAATTCCATAGGGATATTAAAAATAGAGATATTAAACTTATCGCTTTAAAGTCAGAGCATTTTCTTTTCTTACTGGGCTTTGGAGAATCATGGACACTCTCTTCTTCTGTTCCATCATGTTAAAATCCTGGCGAAGGTCAGGTGCCATATTCCTCTCTCTCAAATAATCTGGATTATTTTCATCAACTCGATCAAAATACCTCTCTTTATGAGGGGCTGTTGTTGGAGGTGGTGAAGTCACCACCCCCACACCAGAATCACCATTCATAGCACAGTTTTATGGAACCTATGAAGAGGTGGAAGAGAAGAGGAATAGATAAATCATGTAAGGAAATAATTAAGAACTTTTTTACATGTTTCTTGTTTCAAAGGAACAGTTCAAAACCATCTAAAACTAGCATGGCTTCCCAAACACAGAAATTATGTTTACGCAATTAGATAGCGATATTTTAGAGGAGAAAAAAGATTAGAAAAGTAGACCAACATATATGCAACATCAAATATGCCACATACGTCCATGCTACACAAAACTAATGCAAGAGTTCCCATCTAAACTACCTCCAGTTCTTTAAGCTCTACACAGCTTGATTCTCAGAAGCATGGAAGTCCTTCAAACCTTCTCATAGACAACGGCAGGGAAGTTCAAGACACACGAGGTCTAAACTCATTGGGTTTGAAGTTTTGGGGGCTCTTGGGGGGCGTTGTTTGGTTTGGTTTTTTACTTAAAAAGTTAAAGCAGACATAATAAAAAGAATATTGTACAAACTGGATTTTAAATAATTACAGAAAGTAGGATCTTACACATGTTCATTAATATGAAGAATCAGCCCCACCAAAACATGCTCAGACTGTGAACACATTTCTGGAGACAAACTCAGAAACAGCGACTCTACAACCCAAGGAGTGCTTTTCAAATATATTTATTTTAGGTTCATTCAAGAACATGCACATCACTACATTAGCATGTGGGATTTGGAATCTGGAAAGCACACACACAAACAACCCCCACCCACTGGCCAGGGTTCATTTCACTTTCTCATGTTGTAATCACCAACTCCATGTATCTACTAGAAAGGCTGAAAACTCAGCTGGTATTGCTCATGCACACAGCCTTCTTTCACTCACAAGAATCTCTTTGTGTAACGTTATCCCAGTTTTCTGGGCACAATGTTATAAATCTCATTCCAAAAACCTTTTTAAAAGATTTTTTTGAAGCCTTCCACTGACAAGCAACCAGTTCAATAAAGCCACCCTTGCAACACCTGGAGACTCAAACCTCTGATTCCTCAAACCATCTGACACATCAAGTTTTTTTCAGAAAATATTTGTTTTCTTTGAATACTGTACATAATCAAACAAAATGTCACCAACACAAACCGTACCTTCACTCAACTGTAATAAGAATATTTAATGCTGAATGGCTTGCTAGTTCAGCAAACTGCAATTATTTACATCATACGCAAGGCTGAAATCCGTTGCCATCATGACATTTAGCAACTTTACTAAGAAAATGAGCCAAGAAAAGCTAGGAGGTCTTTTCCTGGGGATGGAAGAATGGATAAAGAGAATCAAGTAGCAGTAAGGCGAAACAGACTAATTTCAATAATACCAGTTTAAATTTGGAGTTCACACAGTAAGGAGAACCCCTGTTTAAACAGCCGATTTCACTATGCTTCTTCAGTTTTGCAAGGATTATCACCATTAAATCTTCTGATATTATCAAGCCATTGCAATTCTTTTTGCTATGCAGGAAGAAAGATGGTATGTATCTTCATTTAAGTAATGATTAATCTTCTACATGTTATAACTAGTAAATTTTTATATACATCTCTATCCCTTTACTATTTTTAAATTTTTCTTAGTGACTCGTCTTAACCTGTACTTGCTTGTGGATTTTAATTTGATTAGGAATTTACTTGCATATTTATTAGCTAAAACCACCTCAGATGTGGATGCCCACAGGAAAAGCAAGTTTACATAAATTATTTTGAAAAGCAGATTAAGTTAAAATCATTGCAGTGAAGAAAACGATCTACTTGAAGACTTCAGAATTAACAGATCTCATCCTCTTTAATTGTTACATTAGAAATCAAGTTTCAAAACTCAACTGCTTTCTTATGTCAGAATGAACAAATCACTGAGCTGAGACAGCTGAATGCAACAACCAAAAGAAACATTTTCCTTGACTCCTGCAGAAGAGGATACTACTATCAAAATCTATGTCAGCACTTAAGACACTCGAGCTTTAGATGCTCAGTGATTTCCACCCACTGAGTTGCTAAATAAACACACACAGACACCTCTGCACTGTTTAAAGTATTTCACTTCAAACCAATCAGTTTAGGCTTTAAAAGTCAAGGTCGGATTTTTTTTCCCCTTTTTTTTTCTTTTTTTTTCCTTTAAAGTAAGCATATACACATATCTTTATTATAATAAACTCCTTTTAATTACTAGCTTTCCTTCACCCAGGAAGAAATACAGAATATAGTGAGAAGAAATAATGTTTTTATGGGCACAAGAACCTTTTAAGGTAGACCTAGGAAGTTTTAAACAAGTGAAGTTATAGCAAAGGAGTCACCTCTCCTTTGGCAGCTTCAGATCCCTAACACACACCCTCTAAATTCTCTTTCTCATCGCAACATCCAGCCTGCACCATCTGCCATTCATATGCCAAAAATGCTTTCAAAGGCCCACTACCACTTTCCACAACCCCTCTTCTGAGCTCTCTTAGCTATCGTGATGCTTCCCATCCAGGTTTTTGTTGAAAAATGACATTTGTAGATTCAAACATATGGCTTACTCTTACAATAATAGCTCACTTGGCCCAATCCAAGTCTGAACTTCACCACATTCTGCTTATCACAAGGAATCAGAGAGTTTAGAAACAGCACAAGGGCAACTCCACAAATACAGACAAACTGAACTGCTCAAGTAGTTCAGAATTTATAGTGCACCCTGTTGAGTATAGCCCCAAATGTGTATTTACTTCAAAGCCAACCATGGGAAAACTATCAAGGTCCTGCTTACCAGCAGAGAACAACGCCCAGCTCCTGCCTGCTAGAGTGTTCAACTTCCAGAATATATTTAAAGTGTAATGTTGCATCTTGTGTATACATGCATGCACAGCCTTATTTAAAGAGTGCACACATCTGAAAAATGTAATCTGGCATTTAATTATTTACAGTAATTCCATCCCACTGTCAAGAGTACCAAAAGCTATTTCCAAGTGAATTATATACATAATTACTTCCCTTCACCGTTTCTTACTCACACTGGAAAGAAGCTGGTCCCTAATGGCTTGCACAGACAACATCAAAATGGGATTACAGTGTCTTGTCAAAACTGTATCACTCCTTCACTCAAGTGTAAGATGGCATTCATGAAGGTCCTGGGAAGCCATTACTGGCAATAATTTAACAGGAAACTCCATGTTTAACATTAAGTGATCATTTTATATCTAAGGTTAAATACCAGTTTCATAGCTCAGTTTTGTAGATCCCCAAAATTAGAGGCATCCACTCCTCCCTAAGGTCTAGTAATTAGCTCTCTTATCCAAACTGTAACAGTAATTTTTTATTGTAAGGGCTGGCAGCTACTGATGATAAAGGTATTGATTTTTGAATTACAAACACATGTGTTTGACAGCATTTTCCACAAGCCATTGAAATTTATTTATGAATTGCCTCAGAAGATCCTTTGGGAGTAAGGCATGATGAACTCACCAGTGAGAGCTTCAGTAATATGGATACCAATAAATAAATAAAAGGAACCTGAACAGTTAAGCTGAATACACACCCGGGAATGGCCAATGGTTCTATAAACTGGAAAGTCCCATTGCAAAATCACAACGGGCTGCCCAAACAGTAATAAAAGAAACAATTAAGACCATCTTCCCACCCACAACTCTTCAAGACAGTTCCTTTCTGATGTAGTGTACTACAGCCCCCAAGTAAGATAAGCTGCAATGTCAAAGGACTTTTTGTCATGATAAGAGTTTTTATGCAAGAGCCTGTTCTAATACAAGCGTGTCAGAAAAAGCCACACCCTTAACTGAAAAAAGCTGTGGCTGAAAAACCTAAGTGCATAAAAAGTCCTTCTCTCGGAAGCAGCTAGCTGCAAATAAAAAAGAGTCAGAGGAAACAACAGATGTTACTAGGGGGAAAAAAAAGCCATAAAATCCAAAACACACCTTACAGTAACTGACACAATTAGATCCTTTCTTCTAATATGTATGTATATATATAAACACTAGAAATTTCAATAAACCACCACATCAAATGGGAGCCACCAAGCCAACAGCATATTGTATTTATTGCAGGGCATGCATATGTGTATGAAAATACTATAAACTGGTTGTTCATGAAACAGATGTTTTCTCAGGAAACCAGCTCTGTAAAATTTATAGCACATTTACAGATACTGAGCATTGTTTACAAAAAAGATTCTGAAATTAGTATTAATATTTCAGGTTACTTTTATCTTTCAAAATCCCCTTCCTTCCCATCCTCTCCTAACCCAACAGAGTTTCGCCACAGGATTCACCTAAGGAAGTGGTGCTAAGAGAATTTATTTTGAACAAAAGAAGAAAGTTTTAGAATAGAAATGCCATAAAATTGTTCACATTAACATACAGAAAGAAGAAAAATCCCAATTGTTAAACAGCTTAATCTGGAGAGTTTGATGATGCACATAAAGCTAACCAAATTCAAACAGGTAGGACAGCGAATAATACCCAATAAGAATGGACAATAACATTAAAAAATAACCCAAACCCTTAAATCTAAAAAAAAAATGTATTCTATAATTTAAAAACATCAACATTGTATTTGGGCTGGGATCTCATTTTAGTTAATAAACACATTTAAACTTTAATATTAAACTCATTTCAATAGCTGGAAGTTGGGGCAGATCTAAGTACTCATGCCTCTGGTCATTTACAGATTCAGTGCTTCTCACCTGAATCATCATCACGAATATTATGGGAATCTTGAGAAGATTTAAAATGTCTCACATGTACATTAGCAGGGACCAGCAAAGTACATTTCTTAAAGGAAATGAATTTTTGCAATGACTTAAAGCTTGGTTTTGTTTTGTAATAACTTGGAATAGGTTTTTTTTGCTCTTCTGCACCCAGAGAAAATTGTTTGTACTAAGGCTGCAGTCAATGGGATTTGAGCTAACCTTAAGACTTGCTGCCACCAAAGAACTGAGCACACTTCTTCACAGCAATGCAGCTTTAAGTCTGATGAGGCCAATTCAGAATAAAAATACACTCTGAGAAGCAGGTTGTATCAAAAAGACAAGTCAACCTACAGAACTTCTAAAAACTTACAAACACACTGCCAACTCTAACACAGCACATGCAAAAAAACCCAGAATCTATAGTTGTTTTGCTTGGGTTTTTATTAAGTTTAGGAGAGAGTTATCTGATCAAAATCTTACAAAATCAAGTCACTTGAGAGAGGAAAAAAAAAAACCCAAACCCAAAACCTGCCTTCTTCCTGGTAGCTTACAATTTCTCTGTAGAAAATAACACGCGAGCAAAACATCTGTATGGGACCTCGTGTCAAATTTGTGAAGTAAATGAGCAGCATGCTTCTCAACTGTGGCTACAATCCCAGTCACTAGTAGCAAAGATCAAGGGTCCCCACTTCCAGAACACAGAGCTTCTGAGACCTATTTTGACAACAATATAGTAATTTGCTTTATATTCAATTTTTTTCTGACAGTTCTTTCAACAAGTTCTCTCCTCTCACACCAGAACTATGTCACTAAGTCTAACACAGGTGAAAACAGATTTGATAAGAAGTCACTGGGGAAGAGACAAGGGGGTAGCAAAACAAATTAACATAAAATAAGTTTTCTTTACTGTTGTGCAATCAGCAGTATTTGAGGAATGAAAGTTACCTAAAAGGCTCCTGTAAGTGACAGGTCAGGCAGGGTGCTGGCAGAGGGAGGGAAGGGAGCTCTGTTTTGGATGTAAATAGAAAAGGACAGGGAAAGAATAGAGAAAAGGCAGAGTAGTTTTATGGCCCAGTACAGGGAGACAAGAGGGACTGTGGACAGCCACAGAGCCAGAATCACTGTACAGTAAAGTCATGTGGGGAGAGAAGGGAGGAAGAAGGGAAAGGACAGGCAGCACTGGGGGGTGCAGCACTGGGGGCAGCAAGAAACCCAAGAGGTAACTGCACCCTTGTGAACAGACTGAGTTCCCATGAAAACTGAGTTGGTGGGGAGATGGCGGGGAAGCAGAACATCCATCTACAGAAAATAAGGTTTCATTATCACTTGGTGTCTGCAAAAAAACCTGTTTATAAATTTGCACTGTTAGCGCTTACTATTCTGTATTTTTTCCATTTTTTCTTTACTTCAGAATAACATTTGCTAAACTTGCTTCTTAAAAGATTAATGTAACTTTGTAATAGGGAAATTACTGATGATTTGCACTATAAATGTCCATCATTTTCAGTGAGAACATTTTGGCACCAATGACAGGATTTGTTCTTGCCATTTCAAATGTTTCCTACTGAACTTTTAAAAGCAAAAGCTGGCATTATCTTAGGAAGTCTAAGAACAAAGAAAGTAAATCATGACTGTACTACTTGCTAGACAACAAACTTAACATCACGAACAATTCTATTCCTTCTTAGCAAATGTTCCTAGCTCATGCATCTTCAAAATTTCCTCTGTGTTTTCAAACAGGAGGAGACTATGTCATGAACAAAACCAGTTATTTATCTTGTACTGAATGCAGGCACTATCATCTTGCTTATTAGCAAAGATGCTGTGAGTTAAATACAACTCTAAAAATATAGAGAAATCCAACAAAAAGCTTATCTGACCACAAGTATTGCATTTTATATCTGTAATATCATGCCTCAGTATCTATGATGGTAGCTCAAGAAACAAGCCTTGTTAGAGGAAAAAAGATAAATAAAATCAGACCAAGTTACAAAAGCTTACTTGAAATGCATCTACTTTGTCAGCAATTATTTCCTATTTTCACCTTCTCCTAAGCACCAAAATCAGCAGCCTAGCATGGCGGGCTGTGAGTGATCACTAGGTCACATTACAGAGCTGGAAAAAATTCATTTGGGCAAACTTGAGGCCTTAAACCATAGAAAATAGGGAACATTTATATCTGCTTTTAAGACACAATATTACTTGTTTACTGAAGGTTATAAAAAATTCTTATCATATAATTTCCAATACTTATATTAAAAATATCTTTAAATTGCTAAGAACAAAGAATGAAGCTAGAAACCTGTTTCAAATTAGACTTAAAATTCCAACTACTTATGAAGGACAAAAGAACTGTAAAAACAGCAGTCACTGTAGGCCTTCTACCAAAAAAACCACACACCCCCTTCCCCCAAAAAAAGCTTGAAAATTATGTATATTAAGAAACAAAACTTCAAAAAGTACTTTTGTTAACCTGCTAATAATCAGGTTTTCTAGGCTGCTGTGTTAAGAGGACATTTAAGGAACCACAGGTAAAGCACAGTGACAACTACATCAGGTTATAAACCAATGTAATCATTGTCTAGCTTTACTGAAGCCAAATGAAACAGGCAATTGGGAAAAGCCATCATGGATTTACCAAAGGCAAGTCACGCCAGACTAACCCCATCACCTTCTAAACAATATAACATTTTCTGGCAACATGGGGACAGCAGTGGTTACTGTTTACCTGGACTTCAGCAAAACACGTGACACAGTTTCCCACCCCTTCTCCTGGACAAATTGGCAAAATACTAGTTGGATGGGTGGTCTGCAAGATGGGCAGCAAACTGGCTTTGAGGCTGTGCTCAGAGAGTGATGATCAATGGTTTTTACTGCAGCTGGCAGCCTGCTACAAGTGGGGTCCCCCAGGGATCAATAGTGGGCCCCATGCTGTTCAACATCATCATAAATGATCTGGACGACGGGACTGAGAGCACCATCACCAAGTTTTCTGATTACACCAAGCTGGGCTGTGAGGTGGACACATCAGAAGGGAACGCCATCCTACAGACAGACCTGAGCAGGCTGGAGGAGTGAGCTAGCAAGAACAGAATGGAGTTTAACAGAGACAAGTGCAAGGCCCTGCACCTGGGATGACACGACCAAAGAGCCCAGCATGGGCTGGGATCTGTGTGGCTGGGGACAGCCTTGCTGAATGGGGCCTGGGGGTGCTGGTGGACAACAAGTTGAACAGGAGTCAGCAGTGCACCGCTGCAGCAACGAAGGCAAATCGGATCCTGGGCTGCATCTGCAGGGACATTACTAGCAGAGACAGAGATGTGATCACCCCACATGATGAACAGTTGCAGCCTATGCTCATCACTGGTACTATTTTTATATTAAACCCTCCCAACATGATTTAATAATTTATGCTAGAAAGATCAAATTTCCAAGAAACAGCTCATCCCAAGCGAATTAAAACTGGGAAGAAATCCCAATCTAAAAATGGGACTAGGAATAAGTTTAAAAAGGGAATGATTCTTGAAACTGTTAACTGACATCTCCTATTGACCAGGTTCCCGGTTTCTTCTCAGTCCTGGCCTTTTAACTTCCCTTTGCCTCTTTAGATCATTTCCTTCCCCATTTTTCCTGCTAAGCAGTTTACATAACAAACAGAGCAGCCATTTTTAGCCTCCAAGAATTTGCTAAAGACAGTTTCAAACCACCCTATTGACTCAACACCAAAATTACCTTGCTTTCACTCCTCTGACTCAGTAACTTAATCTACTCGTTCCATGCACTTCTCTTACAGTGTTTCTGGAAATGTTTAGTGCACAAATTCATGAAAGATTAAGGACAGTGATAGCAGAAATCATAATAAAAATGTCACACTGCTCATATAACAAAGAAATTCTCTATGCAAGTATCTTACACCACAGACACCTTAAGCTTTTCTTCTGAAACCTTAAGAGCTTCACAAATGTATGAGAAAATTTGCATGGAAATAAGAAAACAGGTATTTCACCAGTGCCTTCTGCATTTCTCCAGGCACAACGTGAAAGTATGAGTTCTGCAAAGAGGGGTGCCAATGGTCACAGGTGGTAATGGCTGTGGAAACACCTTTCTCTATTAGCCCCCCAAATAACTCCTTACAGTTCAGTGAAAAACATGGGCTTTAGCGTTACGGTTCAGAGCAGTACCGTGATTTTCAGGTAAATTTATTTTATGAAATTGCTCCAACACTGAGGCTGAAACTGAATTTGCTGCACACTGAAGCTGGACTTAAAGAGCCACAAAAATGAGTCTTTGTACTTAGACTGCCAAATAAAAACCTGCCAAATAGCACAGAAGTTGATTTGTCTGCAATTTTATTTCAGAAACCTGAATTCCAATTCAAAGAAGCTTCTCAAGTAAAAACCACAGAGAATTAAATAATTAATAATGTATTATCACAGAACACAATTTAAGGAGTATAACTGGAGACAAAAATCAAGCCAGAATTACTCTAGTGCTGAAAACACAAGATTAGAACTGAATTCAGGACCTGTCCTAGATCCCTACAAAGGAATTGCAAAGGTTATGCTGTGACCAGGTAGTCTACTCTAAGAGTAAAATAAAACAAAGAATATCAAGTAGCAAAATTATCTCCTCTAACTTTGAAAAAAAATGCTACTAGAAAATTACTTCTGGTTCTCATGCACACACTTCAAAAAAAGACATGAAATATCAGAGTTCAAGGAAGGGCTACAAAAAATGAATCAGAGGGGAAAAGACTAACTTGTAGGGACTAGTAGCTTGACTTGTTTGGTTAACTGGTCATAGAGGCAAGGGGGCCTTTCAGTGCTGCTAACAAAAGTATGGAGAGATTTAACACAGCGAATATCAGACTCATTTGGCCTTGAACAGAGATGGAATTTTCCTAACCATATGCATACAATACTGAGTCAGTAAATTTGCTTTGAAAAATCTTTATAAAACACAAGTTTTAATCCAAATTCCAGAATACCTTCCACTGTCTGTCTACACTGAGATCAGAATCCTGTCTGCTTCTGAAATGTGTGGACCTGCCCTTTCTTCTTAGGCTTTGGGAAAAGTAAGTTCCCACACGCACAATATGCTCATGTTATTTGCAGCTTCCAAAGCACTTCCAGTATTCTAGCACTTCTTTTTTATTTTATTTTTTTTTTTGTCTTTTTAAATAGCACCTTCCTCTGCTGGTAGGTTGGTGACAGCTGGAGACTGAATGTCAGACAGAAGGCACAAGTACTCAGAGACAGCACCAAAAAATCCTCCTTGATCCTTCTCCTGTACTCAGGTCAAACTGATCAGACCTGTAATTAGTTCAAATTTTCCCTCCTATCAGATAGGGCATCTTTTACCATTTTTTAATGATCTTCTGCAGCATGAAGTGCAAATCTCCTACCGAATCATTCAGGCAAATGGCACTTGAGAAATTTCAGTGACAAAAATGTTCCCAAATACCTTAGCTTGCCTCACTTGCTTCTTCAATGCATTCAGCAGTTTAGCTCACTGAAACCAAATTGCTTAATTATTTTTTTACATGAAGTTTAACAGCCTGTAGAATAAAAAGGGTTGCACTAGGGAAGTGGCCTCTCTATGCCTTACTGATAAAACTATAATATTTTTTGAACAGAAAACATTGTTGAGAAGTATTTTTTCCAGCCTGCTTTATTGCTACACTAATTTTCACTGATGTCACACAGCCTCAGCTACACACGCCACTCAGTACTACACAAAAATGAGTCAAGTCACTAATTTTCATTTTCATCCTTCAATGTGCAGAAGGTATCTGAGGGTAAGCCAATGTAAAATTCAAATACTTTTCCACTATTAAAAATTCATGGCTAGTACCAGTACCAAAAAATAAATGTACATATATTTTTGCCATCATGGTCATGAATACATACAAAGAAAGAGGTTTAACCCAAATACTGCTTATTTTTAGGTTTCTGTGAACCGACATGCACTTCCCAAGCCTCACGCCAAACACACCAGTAAGCCAGTGCCCTCAGATTTCTGAACACAGGTCAAACCAGAGCATCGGCTTTCCAAGGGCAGGGCCCCAGCTTTATCGAGTACTTAGAAAGCTTGAGACAAACTGATCAGCATGTCTGACCCAAAAATGGAAACTGGCCTCAAACACAAGTTATAAAAGCTGCTAGACTTTGCATTCCAGCATTGGATTTGTGGAAAACACAAGTGCACGCACCGATTTCTCAAAGACAGAGTCAAAACTGACCAGAGCAAAATTAGATGTTTAATTTGCCAATGTAATAAATCAGGTTAAGTAATTTACACATAGATGCATTTGAAATCAGATTTTCCTAGGAAACAACACACCTAAAGTCAAACTCCCCAAACTGCTTTGCAGTATACTCTGCACAGTCTCCCAGAAGGAAAGCCATCTGCTTACCTAGAGGTGGCACTTAAGAATATTCTACTGCTGCTTCACAGAATAGCAAGTTCAGGGAGACATGCAGGGGTTCCACCAGTGGCTTTAGCCTGAAATGAGATCCACGGGAGGACCCAAGACTGAGGACAGGTTTTACCACGGTCCATCATGAACTTGGGGATGCTTCTGACAGAGCAAGAAGAGGAAGAGCACACTGCACAGGCTCTTCCCCACCACAGTGCAGAGGATGTAGCACTGCATGAGTACTGTGGAGTTCATGAGCAGCTTTATTGCAAAAGACTCCAGAGCTCATTTGAATGTATGAGTTGTACGTTGTCTAAAGCAAAGCCACACACATGCTCTAAGTGCAAAGACAAAGATTTCCCCTCAAGATTTTCTTTTGACATCAAGGTTCAGCAAAATATGCAAAATGAACAAGGCCCCTCCACTACACAGTATGACCAAGATAGCACTGTTCCACTTTTCCTATAAGGTTTTATAAGTAATATTTTCTGATGGTACTACCTATCCAGTGCTACACTTCTTTTTTAAATAAAGGAGACTGGACATTCTAAAACTAGTCATGCAAATCTATCTTCATTAAAGTGTTTGTTCAGGTTTTGAAAACAGGTATACCAGATCAGTGTCTGGGAAAAAACAAAGAGTCAAGCAAAAAGACCCCATCCACATACCCAATGCTATCACAGATATAAAACACCTAAAAACTTATGTTTAAAATTAAAATTCTCTTCAATGCTCACAGCTGTTGAACCCAATGAGAACCTATGCTTGCAAAAAGCACTGTGCATAACAAAGCCACAAATGACAGAAGAAATTAAAACTCATTTTTGAACAGGAAGATAGATACTTCCCCAATATTTTAAAAAAGCAAGAAATTACAGTAACTTTAAGTATTCACATCTAAAATATTAGTGTTATGATATATAAAGGACCAACTGAAGTGCAGCAGCACACAGGCAAAGTGGCCCCATTTTGGCTTGGATCCAGTTACTTCCATGTAGACTGAATAGCGAGGGATGAGATTTCTGAAATGTGTTGGCAACGAACAGAACAATGTCATTTAACCCTTTGAACTACTCTGCAAAAATAACTTCTTCCAGAATAGTTGGCTGACATTTTGTATCTTTACTTATTTATGGGGGAGAGAAAAGTAGTTAAGAGATAATTCTTCCCTCACTTACAGAGACAGTGAAAACACTGCCCTAGACTTGCTACAGCTAGGATTTCACTTTACGCAAGCAGAAGAGCTATTTTATGGGCTTGGTTGTTGGTGGTTTTTTTTAAAAAAAAGTTAATTCAAGTTAAACTCTGAAAATATCTCTCGTCCCACAAGGAAGAATCTGTTGACTTACTCATTAGGGTACCACCCTTTACAACAGGAGAATTCCCGGGATAAACCCTCAAACTGATCAGATACAACAAAACAAGCATCAGGTCATTTGAGTTTTAAACATAATTGCATTGACAATGCTAGAGCAAATTTAAATGCACTGGATTCCAAGGGTTCAAGTCAGCCACAGAAATTAATGACAGGCTGAAAAGGACAACTCCACACCTCACAGCCTGTGAAACCCACAGATCACTAACAGAGAAGGCGGCATGCCCACAAACCTCTAGATTGCCTATGGATATGTATGAACAAAGACATCGAGGCACTGCATCTGAGTCTTGCCTCTAGTAGGGAAAATGCCATACCTAAAGAAAAATTTTCCATTTCCCATCACTGTTCATTAACAGGTTGAAACTGGAATATTTAAAGAGAGGAGTAGGAAAAGATTCTGTAGTTTTTAACCACAAGACACGTGGAGACTAGACTTCCTGGAGTTAAATAGGTAAACAAAGAAGTTTGGGTTGGTTTTTGTATGCAGTTTTTTTTCATTTTATTGTATTTTTTATTAAGGAGGTCTACTAAGAAATTGAAATTCTAAAAATTGAGCACATGAATTATCAGATTCTGCTTTACAGTTTATTCTGATTGTGTAAACAGAACTCAGTGATTAATCAGAGTCCTGCAAAAAGGACTGCAAAACTGAAATACTCTAGCCCAACGTCTTCATTCACCAGAAATTATTAAACCTTAATAACAGCTCTTACCTAAGTTCTTATACATTTTGATTTTCAGATGAGACATTCTTATTGACACAAAGCCAAACTGAAAGCACATAAGCATATTGGGTTTGCTTTCCAGGCTGAAATAAAATTAGTACGTTCCCTACATATTCCAATAAGGAACAGTGTCATTACTGTTAGCCTGTATTAAATGATATCTATTTTTCTTATGCCAAGACACTTTACTCATTAACTTCTCTTGTGGTGTTCTGAGCTCCTGCTCTGAGGTACACAGCCTTGGGAAAAAAAGAAAAAATAAATCTAACTTGCCCATCCATCAACAGTGATAATTAGTTTTCAGAGAATGACATACACCACCATGACTTTTTTTTTTTTTAAGATCTTATACTATACTATGCAATTTTTATCTGAATCAGAACTACACTAAAACTGCCTTTTTTTAATACAAAATCCCATTTTTGTTGATGCATTTGTTAGTCAATCACATACTCTGGCAGAATTTGTTGCTACTCAAAATTATGTAATAAACGCCAATAATAAAATTAAAGAATTAAATAAATTTCCTTATGCTTTTGAGGAGATGTTAAGGAAGTTTAAGCAATTAGTGTAGCTGCTCCAAAAGATTACAAAATCACAAAAAGAAGGATGAAGAGATTAAGTAACAGAGTGTGCCACCACTTGGCAACAGAGCCACAAGGTGAAGTTACTGTTTCTTCATTAACAGACCTTAAACTTTGTGGAGATCCTACAGCAAATGCCCCAAAAGAAAAAATCCTTCATTATTATGAGATTGGTTGGGTGAGATTTTTGAGATGGAACTAACCTGAATATTTATGACGAGACACATGAATTCAGCCATTATTTTCTGGCAGAGAATCCAAGTAACTCAAAATTGCTACAGCGATTAGAGAGTATGCAGGCATTATGCTGGAACCACCAAGTTTGATTTGTAAGCAGCAGAAATGTTGTTGATGGGTGTGCTACCAGTTTGAACGAGCAGAGAGGGAATCAAAGTACATAAATGAGGTAGAGGTTAACATGAAGACTGGAGATTTCAAGTAGGCTTGAATCAGGCAGATGAAGGCAGTAGAGACGTTGATTTTTTCATGAATTTCTCATTCATGTTCAGCTGAGGCTTTTCTAGGTAGCACCCCCCAGTTCTTTTATAGCACTTCCCACTTTTAATGGGGAGAGGAGGATGGAAATCTGGATAAATTTTGAGACCAATTTAGTCTCTTGACACAGTAGAACTAAACAGAATTTAAAAAGCCTGTATGCAGAAACAAGTACCTTTGGAGAATGCAAGCCTAAGTATTAATTTTGACATAAACCTTCCATGTGAGATTTTATACTATGCTTGCACATGAGAACAGCTTTGAAATGTGAGCCTCACATATATATTGTCATCCTATTTCCAAATTAGACAGCTAACAGCCAGGCTTATTCAAATTCAAAAACCTCTTTTACATGGAGGTTAATCAGACATTTTTAAGTCCTTCATGTAGATGAAAAATTTTAGGAAGACAAACTGGTTTACACAATCCTTCATGCACCCTACACTGAAAAATTCTGAAGAGTGTTTAATACACGTCCTATATAAAAGATATAAACAGTGTTCATAGAAGGCTTAAAAGTGACAGTAAGACAAAGTTCATCCCATTACACAGCTCCTAAATCCAAGAGCACTCTTTTCCATCTCTCAGAATGCTCTTGACAACTTTAATCTACAGATTAAAGGCATATTAGCTATGGATAAAAGTCGTACTGGAACACATTTTCTTGTATTAGACTGTTGTTTGTTCCATGGTAGGAAACAGTATGTCAAGAAACCCCCATGAACTCTATTTTAGGAGTCACTCATTTCTGTTCTTCTTTTTCCCAGGGGAGTGTGAACACGCTCCCCACCTCAAAATTATGCAGTCATGTTTCCTACTTCTGGGTAAACCTCACAGGTCAAGCACACCCACACTGCAACAGATGAAACACCATGAGAAAACCATCTTCCTGATCATGCTGTCCCCCTTGTCAGGCAAGTATTGCACAACCAGCTATGGCTGCATAAATTAACATTATTCAAACCCAGAATTTATCTTCCAGCTGAGATACTCATTGTTTCCACCTGACAGTGGCAAAAAGATGTTATTTACTTTGCCCTACGGGGTTTCAGAATTATACCTGGGGCAAAATGCAGTAGTCCAGTTTCTCCAGTCACTGTAAGTCATGCAAACAGTGTTTAATGGCCATTTTAGTGAAGTTACTTTCAGAATCACAAACACAACTGTAGCCCCAGCTTCAACAGTTCAGTAATCATGGCCACTCTCACACTTTCTACTTGGCTAAATTTTTTAATTAGGACCCATTCTAGTCTCCAGACAGTTACATTATTCAACTGAAGATTCAACAGAATAAAGGAGAACAAACCATGACAAAGATTCTGTTTGCATTACAGGAGGACAAGGACTAACCCAAGCCTGATACTTACTCAACTATTAGAATGGCTGTAGAGCCTCACACACCACAATCCAGTTAACCGACAGAACAACCCATGCTCTGCTCTGCTGTTACAAAGTAGGCCCATTCATAAATGCTGCTTTCACTCAAGGGGCCAAGCTGGCTGAGCTTACATTATGGGTCTGGGTCCTGCCATCCCAACCAAGACCCTCAATGACAGGCATCAGCTGCTCTCCCTCCCACTCTTCCACACATCCAGCTTTCAAAGAACCAGTCCCAAGCACACAGGTCCTCTCGCAAGGTTCAGGCCCAAAAGTTAGGTAAACACAGAGGAGCCCATCTGCCCTGAACAGCCAGAGCATCCAAAGGTCCCAATAGTTTTCCATGGGTATAATGTTTTACAAAACTCAACTAAAACCATTATTAAAACCAAAAGAACAAAACTGAAATCATGCTTCTGGGCATTTTGCACTTACTGAAGTAAAGTCCAAACAGAAAACATGAAAGGCTCCTGTTCTATACATCCCCATGCTTTCAGATTAAACTGAACACTATCCGTCCATAAAGACTAACATTTTAGTTGAAGATTAATAGTAAAAAACCCAGTGTTTTTACACATCTATTTATTATTGGTTGCCTAAAACCAACTCCACTGACTATCACATTGTCTTTATTACTGGCTTTTACTCTGATTCCTAGGCAAGTGACTCCTCTTCTATCCATGGACAAAACATCCTCCCATCTTTCAACATTACCACTACCAACAGCTAGAAAACTTGTAAAAACAGTGCACCTGCTTATGTTTGCCTCGTAGTAGTCAGTGACCTTTCTCACTGTGTTCTAAAACTCACACCTAGCCAGCGCTGGGTTTATAAACCCAGGAGCAGAAATTTAAATCAAAATAATGAACATCAAGGATACATAGTTGTATCAAAGCAGTTGGAGTCACACAGGATCCTGAATAACCCACACAGCACTGACAAAGTACTTTTATTCCTGACTCAAGCTGGAAAATGAACTCTTTCAAGAAACCCTCCTGACACTATTTTATTGCAGAAATATGTATGTACAGGCATTTCAAGCTCACTGAAAGGCTACTGGCATCAGAAATTGCAAAACATAATGACATGCACGTAGTATTCAAAGCCAGAATTCTAAACCCAGCTTTTACAGTGATTTCCCAAGCAGCATGCAGCCGGATACATGCCAGCAGTTTCTGCCCATGTGGAGTGTCCAACTGATCTCAACAAAACCTCAGGAGCTGGTAAGCAGCTCTCCACGGAGATGGGCAAAACAACTGTGTAAAATGAAAGCAATAATCACGTGCATTAGAGCTGTGCATTTGTTTCTACAACAGTATTATTTCATATGTAGAAACATCTACTCTGTAAGTCTTTGTTTCCTTATTTTTTATGTCATGCTTTCTCAGGAGCACAGTATTATCATCAAACTCTTCCTTGACAGTCTTTCCCACATTGTGCCTGCTACATTGCTGAGCCTACACAACTGTTAGTGTGGTCATGCTGTGAGCTGGGTAACAGACTGGGGTAGGTAATGTGTAAACAAGCCCCCCCATCCAAACCTACAATCAGATCTGTTCAACAGAAACTCCTGCCCTTAAGAGACTTAAATAGGGTCTAACATGTCCATATACCTCAAAGTGTATTAGGCCACGAACAGCTCCCACTTTGCTGAAGCTGTTCAGTAACAAAGCATTCAATGAAGCTTATGAAATCCAACAGAAATCCTACAAAAGTGTACTCTGTAGGGCCACGTGATAAATTACATTTACTATCCCATTTTTAATGTTAAAATGTCACCTTTCTATGCTTATCCAGACACCAATATATTCTATCATGTCTCTCCTAGAGGTCCCCACACAAGATGTATGCAGTCTATATAGGCCATTCAACTTTAGCTGCCTTTGAGCCACAAATTAGTAGCTTCAGACTCTTTTTTTTTTTTTAATTCAAAACAAAAGTCTAGCAATTCTAATGCTCAAATATTAAGCCTGATGCTTATGTAGTCAACTGCACTGCCCTGACTTCATAAGGAAGAGATTCTGTAACATTCTCTTTTGTATACAGAGACTTTCTGTAGCAGCCAGAGTAAAAACCATTTAGGGTTTTACAAGCAAATGCCCAAACTTTGTCTAAAAGGGAAAAACTGCCAAACTCAGTCAAACTAGTGGTTTAACTCTTCAAATATCCTTCTTAACCATGGCCAGTGTGCAGGTTTGAGAACAGTACAACACAAACACACACACTCATTTTCAGTGATTTATGCCCTGCACCATGAAAAAAATTACATATATTTCAACATTCCTTATATAAACAATACAGACTGTGTAATCTTACTTTGCACTGTGCTAAACTCAACTGTAAAAACATCTCATAGCAGTAAGTCTAATACAGGGCTAATAAAGAATGTGACTTTTTTAAAAACAGTGTGCTTAAACATATTATGCGTAAAAAAAAATTCTAGTGAAATCCTGTGTGTAACATAACTCAGATTTTTAAAACTCTTTCTGACCTTACAGAACCAATTTATTTTTCTCACCTGTCTTCTCTGAACTAAACCAACCTCAATTTTCTCTCCTGCCTCATATTTGCCCATTATTTTCTTTCCTACCAGTTTCAGACCTTACTATAAAATTTCAGAGATCTATCAGCTAACAATGGAACAGGAAATACTTTAAATCAATTTTTTTCCCCTTTAATCTCATTAACCTCTATGAACATCACTAAACATTAGATGGTTTTATGAAGATGTTCAATAACACACAATAGCAATATACCTCACTAGCTTAAATTATTCTTATTTATGAGTCTCTTACCAAACTTATCCCTGATCTTCCTCTATGTTATCCTCAAATTCCTTGCTCTCCTCCTGTCTCAAGTAACCTATACAATACTGTTACCTCAAACTGAATTTGTTTCCGTTTTCTAGATCTCTAATACTAAAGGAAAATATTAATGGTAACAAAATCTGGACAGTCTATTATCTAGTCATTGTACTGTACCTCCTTGGTGCAAATTTGCTCTGTGCAGATGCCACTGTCTCCACCAACTAGTCCTCAATGTTCTTCACATGGAAACTAAACTCATCCAGTAAGTCTTGGAAAGGACATACACTCACTCTTCTTTGGGGGAGGATGGTGGCATAAGATTTTTCTGATTTATCCTCCAAAGATCAACTGCATGGAAACATGCATCTTCACCTTATAAGACAGTTTAGATTTTATACTAGCAGTGTGCAATGTGCAGTGTTTAAGAGGCAGAGCACCAACATGAAAAATACACCTCTAGGAACACTTTAACATGACACAATATTTTAAGAAAAGTTAACAGACATGACTGTCATATGAAATAAAAAAAAACAATGCCAGATCTGAATATGCTGCTGAAATATAAATTATTCCAACTTTAACTGCATCACTTTCAGAACTAACTACAGCCTAGGCCACATCCCTAGGGGCTGCTACTCTAGATCATGCAATAAAAGATTATTTAAATTCAAGACAACTGAGCAATACTCAGCTTCAATTTTAACAGGTAAACTAATTAAAAATAATATATCTAAAAATGCATGTAAAGCCAGAGAGCTTTTTCTTCTAATGTTTAATAGCATATTTTCAATCAAACGAACAAAATACTTGATTCACCAGAAGGGGGAAACTGATAAGCTTCCAGTGTCACATTCACAAAGCAAATTAGAAAAAAACGAAAATGCTTGGCTTTTCAGTAATTATTTCTATTACTTTGATCACTCCAAGACAAAAACATTATTTACTTTAGTCTGACGGTTTTTCAGTTACCACAACAAATCCTATACAGTCTAGTTGGAAAACATACTTTAAGAACAAAAAAACAAGATAATAAGCTTTTATAATTTTCTTACTGCCCATACATTCTCTCAAAATACCAGTATTCCTAAATACATTCTCACTGCAAGAGCTTTAAGACACCATCTGCCAAGTCATCCACTCTTGGGAGACCATTGCTCAACAGTTAGAGACTTCAATTGTTGGGTTGTTTTTGGTTTTTTTTTTACGTGAGACTGTCTCTAGTTCACACATATTTAACAATAAACACAACAGAATGTCTAAATAATAAAGCAGATTAAATATAATTTAGTCAACATTCATGTAATAGTGAACACTTCCACAAGCTCTAAAGTATTAACTATTCTTTATCAGCTTTCAAAATTACAACTGTCAGGTACTTTTCCCCAAAAAACTCCACTTTGGGATGTAACTTAGCTAACACTAACATTTAAACATGTATAAAGTGCCATTTAAGTCATTGGTGTTACATCTATATATTTATCATTCATATTAATCATTATAGGTGAAAACAGCCATTTAAGGGAATAAGATCTAAGTTCTCCATCTTCTACGTTAGTTCTGAAAACATTAAAATACTGTTAAACTTGTGCACAAAGAAAACCCATCCTATTTAAAACACACAGACAGGGCTAGACACTGCTTTGGTAATTATTTATACCTAAAATCAACAGGAAATTCAACTAAGAGCTGTAGGGAAGTCAATAATACACAGTAAGCACAGTCAGGAAGGAACTTTTCAGACATCATTAAATTTCTATCCTGTCCTAACCAAACTACTTTCCATGCTTGAACTTCCTTCCAAACATGAAGCTTTCTAGATGAACATTTAGAAAGATTAAGGCAGAGTTAGAGAATGGAAAAATATAGAGCAGATACTGTACTTCTGCCTCTGTTTCTGTGTATTAAAAAACGTATCCAGTGACATACACTACCAATACAAATGACAAAATTGCACAAATGAGCATTTACAAGTTCCCTCCTGGGTCTCAAATACCTCAGCAGGAATTAAAACATGCTTTAACATGTCATAACAATTGACTAAATTAGAAAAATATTGTAACTTCAGGCAACATTAATTCTCCAATTTGCCAATTAGTGTCTTTCTGTCAGGGAAAAGGCAGTAGAACCCTTTTCTTTGTCAAGTCTCCTTTAAAACCACCAATCTTCTATTATGCAGAGATAGCAAATGTCTCTCATGAGTGCAAAGACAAGCACAAGGCTTGCTCAAAAAATTACATTCCAAGCTTATTAGATGGACAGAGTCTTAGGGCAATACATCACAACATGGGACACGGGGTTTTCACCACATCAACCCTTTGGCTTGTATCAATTTTATTATTTTTTTTAAACAGTTCAAATGAGAATTATCAGAGAAATATAACTACAATGACGTAGCTGTGAACGTGTTGTGAGCAGCTTCCTTCAATCACACAGGACAGCAGAAGATGAAAACAATACAAGGCTCATAATTCAATCTGCTAAATTATTAACTTATTCTCTGTTGATTTGAGGTTTCTTAATGCAAAACATAATATATATATATATATCCACTACATAAGATACACTGTAGCATATCACATAAAACAGTATTTACAATGTCCTACTCATCTGACATTTATTATCCCTTGACAGAAGCATTTATGTACCTCAGAACACAACTGGTCTGCTAGTCCAAGAAACAGACCACCAACGTACCTACAGACAGAACCTGGTCAAGTTTACTGTATCATATTTGACTAACAAGACAGGAATCATGGGGGAAGGAGTTCAAATCCCACAGTACTGTGGAAAACTACATGTTATATCCCCTCCCCCCCTTATATAAGCTAACCAGCTCCATCTTAAAGGCAGTCTTGTTCCCCTACTCCTCAGGGAAGGCTGGTGCAGACTTCTATGCCTCCGTTGCTTAGGAACCATTTTTTCTAATTTCCAGACTAGGTTTATTCTTGGATAGTTTATACCCATTTGTTCTCATACCTCAAGCTTAAGAAGCTCTTGTTACCCACTTGAGTTGTTTCACTCATTTTTATGAAGAGCAACCTGTTTCATGCTTTTTTCCCCCAGACCAAACAAGACACACTGAGCCCCCCTTACAGAGCAAACTCCCCAATCCCTTCATCCATCCCAGAATGAGTCCCTGCACCTCCTCCACTCCAAACACCCATTTTACTTGATGGTGGGTAATAGGAATTAGACACAATATTCCAGAGAAGCTTTCACCAGTTCCAGAAAAAGTCAATACCACTTTAGTCCTTTAAAGGAAATTATTAGTAGGGCAACAAAAGTATACTTGTTATCCGCATGCTTCCCGCAGTTGCAGACTTTGATAGGTTAGTCATCCTGAAGTGTTATAAGATCATCCTCATTTTTTTTTTAAATGCCATTAAATATGACTCCCTTTTCTACCAGTCATGTCCTAACGTCTCAGCTTCATTCTGTGCAAAACCTTCTTTCGTATTGACAATACTTGACATCTGATGAAAAAAACATGAGATTGGCATAAGAAATTGTAATGCATCAGTGTTTTTAATGAAAACAGTAAATCTTGAAACTGACTCTTGACAAATTCCACTACTAACATACTTCTAATACACCATCTTCTGGTCATTCAGTTCTACCCATACTCGATACATCCTGTCACCATCTTAAATCAATTTTCACAGAAACATCACTAGTTTTTACATGTAATCATATTACACATTATATGACCGCTAAGTTAGAAGAGGTCATGCTCGCACCATATATCATCTCCAAAAAGTCAGGTACCTTATAAAAAAAGCCATTAGATTTCTCTGACAAAGTCTCCCTTCCTCTCTTAAGAGCTGTATCACTTTATACCCCATTTTGCTCTTACCCCCATATAGAACAGCTTCTCTTTCTAAATTTAAAGAAATCCCTGAATATTAAGGTCACACTAATGATGAAATAAATATCCCAAATCACCTTTTCCTCTAAACAGGGGTTACTTTTGTTGCTCATCAGCCATCCAATACCTTTCTGCCCTTGCAACTGTAGGTTCTGTAATTACACAGACCACCTACTTGAAAGTTCCAGAGTGAATATTACATAGTCCCACTGACCTGCACCCTGTAAATTCAACTTTATCTTTATGAAAATCACTTTTATACCTTCACTTCAGTAAGACTTATTTGCCTGTGTGTGTGTTCAAAACTGTCTTCATTGACAATTAAGGCAAACTTTTCATGTAGTCTTTCACCTGTATCTAAATTATCTTTAGTCTTATTTCATTGTCCCCATGCTTCCTGATAAGAAAGGTAATCAGTCTTTCAGGTTTTCTGCTTACTCCTGGATGCTCCCCTTCAATCTGTTATTAACCTTGTTAGATCCTACATCTCCACTTTTTTATATATTAAAAAAAAATGAATAAAAGTTTGGTAAGAGCAAAAATATTTTATACAGTTGCCAGAGTTATCTGCATTTATTGCTGATCAGAAGTTCAGTCACGCCAGAAGTAGCTGAAAGCACCTCATCAAATAAGCCCTGAACACTGCTGTAAAACTGGAATTGCAAGAACATTTGGATGCTAAACCAAGTCATGGCTTTTGCAATTTGAATGTTCACTTCTATAATTACAAGTATTAACAGCTTTATATGAAACTCAGAAAGAAGTTTGGGTCCTTTTTTGCTTTAATTGTGCTGCCAGTTGCTTGTTTTTCCCCTAAAATGATGCGTGCCTAAAACATGAATAAAAAGATTAATGCCACAAGGTCTCCCCAGAGCTAGAAAAAGAGAAGGCAAGTTAAGGCTGCTTAATTTCATCTTCATCTCCAGTGTTACACCCAAATGAAAAAAAAAAAAAATCGCAACAGTAAAACCTGCATTGTCAATATTTTGGTTTGAGTACACACTGCACAGCTATTACAGAACTTATTTGAAGAAAAAAAAGTCTGCAGAAAGAAGGTTCAAATTAGGATTACTACAGGAAAAGAAGAGGGAGGAGAAAATTACCAATTACTCTCCTGGATCATCAAATACTCGAACAAATTTAGATTTGAGTTTCAGACAAATGAACTGAATTTATCCTATTAATTAATGAGTAACACATCAAATTAAGAATTAAATTAAACAAGCAAAAACTGTAGTACAAGAAGTAAAGTAGCAAGTACAAAATTTCAGACTGAATGACCTCACCTTTTACTTCTACCATTAAACATTTGGTATCACAACAGGTCTTCAAACTAATAAGTGGTAGTATTATTTAGGAAGGTGTCTAGTCTCAATTAAAGGGACTGCAAAGAGAAAGAGGCATTAAAAAATCTGCCTCATTCTTAATTAAGAGCCTCCAGTAACTACACTACTGAAAACGTGCAATAATGTGCCCCCATTTGACTTGAAGGTATAATGCATTTATGAAAATATAGTTCAGTTATTATAGAACTGATGTATTTCAACAACATATGTGAACACAGTAATGACTTAATGCCCTGAAAACCAGGGAATGCAGAAATAAGCTTAAGCTCTTTAAAAAGTGACATTATGGAAAACAAACCCAGGATACCCTAAGTAACTGATTTCATCTCTTTTCATTATGCAATCTTTGTATTTTGGGGTTGTTTTAATAAATGCTTAAAGATAATTAGCATAACGGCCACCATTCCAGCATCAATAAATATCATAGCTATGTTAATGACTGAAAAAAGATTTTAAAAAAATATAGTCTCAGTTTTTTTTGAGACACCAGCTATTTCAACACTTTAGCCCACTCACTTCAGACAGGATCCCAAACCCATTAAACATGCAGCTAAAGTGGCAAATGCAGCTACAAATGTCTGTTTTTGACATTGAGAGCTTTGCTTGAAGCATGGAAGGGCGTCTCCCCACTTTAGTGGTAAGTATTGACCCATAAAGACTCTAGGCCCTGGGCAACTTTTCCACCAGGCAGAATGTTCAATTAATAAGGCTGCTCTCATAATTTGCAAGACTGCCAAAGTCCAGCTTTCCTGGCTGGCATTCAGATTTTAACCATGCTTCCCAGCCTTCTGTTCACCACTTCTGGCTTTCATTGACCAGCTGCCAAAATGCTCTTTATTTTCTGGTGGCTGGGCAGGCCAGAGGACAGTCTGAGACACTACCTTCCTCCAATTTGTGCAGCAAACTGTTCACTGTGTTCTCTGCTCTTGGCTCCTCCCCAAGTTGCTGCAGTGAGGGAAAACTGGAAGATACTGGAAGGACTATCATTCCACAACTGTGAAGCAAGGGTATAAGCATCTTAACAGGGGTTTCTTTGTCCTTAAATCAACATCTCCATTAACAGACTGGAACTGAGTCAAAGAAAGTGTCCCAGATCAACAATAAGGACTATGGCAGATCTAGAAGTGGACATCCCATCTGTCAAAATCCCTACCCTACACTGCAATCACACACATCCTCTCCCTCCAGGAGAGAGGCAAGAAGCTCAGTGTAAGAAAATCCACATAACTCAGCAGCATCAAGATTAGCACAGGTTCTAAAGCAGATTGAAGTAAAGCTGGAAAAACACACAGGCAGTCAGTTACAAGCAGCAGTAATCAAAAAGAACAACAGGATGGTTCTCCCCGAGTCCAAGGCACAGAAGTCCACTAACTTTCTTTGACACGTAAAAGACATAATAGTTTTCCCTTAGAGTAAGCATATATATTTTATCTCCCTCTCCTCCAAACCATGCATGATCTGTTTGCTTTGGGAAAGCTCTAAAAAAATTACTAACTTTTTACCTAAATCCCTATATAAGCAAACAGAAAAGAGATTCATTTAATATGTACAGTTGACATCTAAGAAAACATCTAAGATTACTAATTTATTTTTCCTTCCTATTAATAGATTCCAAAATAATTTAACACTATTATAAGTGTTCCACATAAATGTTTACTGTATACTTCTGGCCATCAACACTACGAAAAGTAATTTACAAAAATGAACACCACTTTCCTGACATCTTCATGAAATTCACTCATAACAGGTACATGATTGTTCAGAAATGCTTCCAAGTTATCAGTTATAATGAAAATTACCAGAAGACCTTTGAAAATTCACCATCTAACAAATTATACTTGAAGTCCAAGGGGTGGTTGGGCAGACGACGACACAGGACACCACCAACAACAATAAAAAAGAATCAAAAAAACCACACCACATCTCCCTGTATATACTAGTAGGCCTAAAAATTATATTTTCAGTAAGGAAAGAAAATTTACTTTGGAATTAGAATCTTGTGCTTTATACTGAATCTGTTATTCAAATCGTATGGAAACATGAAGTGACATTTAAAAATGATGCAACACTTCAGTTGTATAGAACTTTACCTGAAAAACTTAAAGCACCTAGAAAAAGATGACAGAATCAATGAAACATGGTTTCCTGTCAGCTGAAGTCTCCTGTGCTTCCCTATTTATCCTCTTTTATCCCAAGTCCTCATGTTCCCTCCTACATCCCTGTTGTGGATCCTTGCTGCTCCCTTCACCTGAGCACTTACTACCTCCACAGTCACAATGCAAGAACAGTAACATGCTCAGTCATACATAACAACCACCAAAAAAACCACCAAAAATCCCACAGAAGACAAACTTCATGGGTCAAGGTTTTTCCACACGCTTATTGGTTTAATCTGGCATTCGCTATAATAAAGCTGAAAAAGTGTATCAGACCTCTCAAGATTCAAGATCTGAAACAAGATAAAAAAGCATAAAAAGTACGAAAACAAGAATTTGAAGTTTGTATGTACAAAATGAAAACAAACCCCAAATAAACTAAAGTAAGCTTCTATAGCTGCAAGTCAAATTACAGTTGTTTTTAAATGTTTACTGATTCCAACCAAAAAGCCAGATCATCTTAGGTATAATTTTATTTCTCCCTAATCTTTGGTGTGTAAATGTACCGCAGTTTAACATTTATCTACTTATTTGATGTGAAAATATCAAAGATACCATAAAGTGTTACCAATAAACTGCATTTACTGTTCACTCTTTCCATGACCTCTTTTCAGCAACTCAGTTAGGTATACGGAAGAAGAAAGAAAATCTCAGAACTCTGAAATATTTTAATCCCTATCTTCAGTCAAAATCTGAAAACCATACATAACAGTGTAAAAATCAGTAATTTTAGAAGACAAACCCCAATACATTAATCAATTAAAAATGCAAAGCAGTATCTGATTATTCTGAAAAGTATGGAGACTCCAAATCTCAGTTATAAAACCGAATTGAAATGCACTTTCATGTATGCTGTTTTTTATGTAACTGTAGAGAAAAACCACTTAAGTAAGTGACAGTGAAAAACTCTTTAGAAGTCCCACTTGCTAACACAAGTGATCTGAGGTTGAAAGGTTGATCTTTCACTGAGTAACAACTGCATCCAGCAGAGCAGGCAGAGATCATTTCTCAAAATGCAATCTAATAAGCAAGGTCGAAAGGAGGAAGGTGGAAAGGTGCTGAAGAAGTTGTCAGTCCTGTTTGGCTACGCCTTCAAGGGTGACACTTTCAGTTTCTTCTTAACGGTCACGGAGTCAACCCAGCGAAGCCAGCACGCACACATGCTGGTCAGCCAGCCTGACTAGTAGTAGTTATTCAAATCCACCCCTATACTGCAACTTAATTTGCCCTCAAATGAAGAACAAAGTTAGACTTTAAAACTCCCCACAGCAGCAGCAATACTTGAACTTTATTCAAGACCAGGACCGTTGGTTAGAATGTTAAACCAGAGCTCTCATTACAAATGACATCATCTCAGCAGACACCTGACTTGAAAAAGCAGTAGTTCTAAAAAGAGTGTTTCCTGGAGTCTCTGCCTTGACAACTTTTGCAACTACTAACCACTAAAATTTCTGAACCACAGTAAACAACATCCTCTGACTGGTGAAGAAAGAAACCAATTACTTGCTTCAATTCAACTGAGGATTATCAAGACTACGCTTAATAAACAACAGATGCTTAACAAGATGATAACAGATGTTACGTTGAGCATTCCATCAAATGGCTACAGAACCCTGCTATTTACGTGGTGCAACACTTAAAAATGATAGGAAAAGTAACCATAGAAAGGGTAAGTTTAAAGTAAAAATAATCACAGATCAAAATAACTGTATAACCAGTACTTTTTAAGCATTATTACCTCAAATGAAAAGCAGCTTTCCTCAGGAAATAAACTGGTTTACATGAGTTGCACTTTACACCTTTCTTCACTGTCAGGTTTGTACAGCTCCTGTTCTCAGCCCTAGCAAAAAGGAGCACTTCTGAAGAGAAATGCTGAGTAAGAGGCAAGACTAGATAATGTTTTCCTAGATCCCCGAGAAGGCAGATTAAATTATATGAATGAAAATTTTAAGACTCAGGTAATCTAGGAGCTTCTACTGTTTCTAAAAAATACCTGCTTTTGAATCTGCTAACACAGAAGATCTATAATTTAACAGAAAAGTTCTAGACAGGTTCCTCAGCAGATGTCAAATGACCTGCAGAGAACAATCAGCAGTTTAAACTTGCATTCATATCTGCTCACAATCAATTTTTAAATGTAAAGCAACTATGCCTCTAAAAGTGTCTAAGAAATATTTAGTTACAGTTTGAATTACTAACACAGTGCTATTTCAGAGACTGCTTTCTGTCATGCAGCATGATCCAAGAGTGGATCAAGTTTAATTCTAATTTAAAAGCCATCAAAATCAGAACGGCAAGTTTTGTTACTATGCAGTTTTCCCTCAAAGCAAGACTGGCTCATTTGCATACAACAGTTTGGGATTTAAAAATTACTCGCTATTCACCACTGATACAGTTCTTAATTATTTAAGAACATTATTTCTACAACACAGAAAAGCAGTGGGTACAAGATTTACTGTCCAGCCTCCTCAGAGTTAGCAAGTTGTATGTTTATTAGCAATTAACATGCTAAGCATCCTTGTAGTTTGAAACCTCCAGTTGTAATATTTTATTCTATTTATTAACAAAATTGGCTACCTCAAAGTTCAGCTTTTCCCTCCTACAGCAAATCACAGAATCCTGGGTAAGGAGAGTGTTAAAAGCACTCCATGCTGTGAAGCTACCCTTCAAAAAACAAGGCTTGAATGAGGCGGAAGCAGCTTTATCCTTACTCCTGTCAAAGTCTCTCAGTGCTCAAATGGGTTTGTTCACATCAACTCATCAAATTATGCAATTCTGCACATGCAAAATAACATTTAATAATGACAGTGAATCTCAAAGAGTGAGAAAAGAGTTGAGTAATTTTCTGTTGGAGACATTTGAAAAGGACTGTCACAGAAAAATACTGATTCAGTAAATGACGTTCTTCACTCTGCAGCATTAGTGAACCATACTCTAATGAACTTATTGACACAACACGCTGGCAAAAGGGCTTGTTTCAGATGCAGCACAAGCGTTCTGATTCCTAACATCATTTTATAATAGCCAACCACAAAAAGAAAACATTCAGGCAACACAATAGTTTTTGGCTGAAAAGCACTATCCTCAGTGTGCAACCTCACATAGAAAACAGAACTCCAGTAAAACTACAAGATACTTAAACATGCAAACATAGTAATGCACATATTACTGTCTTGCTACAGTGAAGATGTAAAAACTTGCAACTGTCTCTTCCTGAAAACTCTCCTAAGAAAACCACCAAGTTTAAATTCTGTAATTGAGGCAAACTACATAGAACATTATGTTCACTTAAGACTATTTTTACATGATCATATCAAATCTGCTTACCGAATATAAAGAAATACCAAAGCCACCTGCTCCAGAATTAAGGAGCCAGCCCATAGTGGCATTTTTTCAGCAGCTCTAAAAAGGATATTTCTTTATTGAGGCACAGAATTGTTACATCAATCCATTTCATAACAAAAAATGGAAACCCATTTTAGAAATAGTTTGTTTTTCTTCATTTTAAAAATAAATTCTTTATTCTAAAAAAAAAAAAAAAAGAACGAATTCGCAGCAGTTAAGAACTGCTGAGTATTCTGTTAGCACATTCAGTCATGTTACAAGGACCCAGAGCCGTAAATAGCCTGTGTGCATGGAGATACCTGTAGCTTTCAGCAGAGCTTACAGAAATTATCTAGCAGTAATTACAGTCGGAGGATTCACAAGCTGAAGGTAGACATGTTCTGTAAAGCTCCACATGAAGACATAAATCACCATACAAGAACACAGAATACTTTTGGTATATGATAATGTTACAATCTATAGCAACTTTAAAAAAAACCCAGAGAATAAAACAAAACCAGCAATGAGCTTACAACATGGAGCTGCAGCAGTATGTCATGGAAGATTTAAACCCAGTGTTATTCCTAGCCCCCTATCTCAGTATAGCCATGGGTATTTTTCCAGCTTGACTGGATTTTCCCCCTCCCTAATTGGTAGCTTTACCTAAAGTCAACGTAGCTGAAGAACCAACTGCAAAACCAGCGCAGAGACTGAGCAGTAATTATATGCAGAAAGACATGTGACATTTTGTTTTAAAAGCAGGCACTGGAAATGTTAAAATATAGATAGCCCTCCCAGCAGAGGGAACAAAACAACTGCCCGCCTGCTGCTGCTGCTGGTACCTCGCCAATCAATAACACCGCACACACACATCCATCTCCTGCTTCATTCCTGCGTCCTCTGCGGACGATTCTTTGGACACTCCAGTGCCCGCATTTCGCCAAGCATCACCAGCAGGTCACCTGGCAGCCCAGAGGAAGGGGCAGGTGAGGCAGAAGGGCGGCGGGGCAGAGCCAGCAGCAGACGCATCGCCCGGGTGCGATGGAGATGTGAAGGCTGAGCAGCCCCTGCCTGCGGCGGCAGGAGCATCCCGGCCGGCTCCCGCGGCGGGCAGGGGCAGGGGGGCCGCCTTCCTCAGACAGGGCTGACAGAACCCTGCCCCTCCAACCCGGGATCGCCCCCGCAGCTCAGCCCCATCCCAGGGGGCTCCTTCCTTCTGCCCCCCATCACCCCCCAGCCCCGAGACCCTCCCTCCCCGCCCCGGCCCCTCACCGCAGGCACCCTGCGAGCAGCGGGCAGCCGCTTTTTCCACACACACCCCCCACCCGCCCGCTGCCTGTTTTCGAAGCACAGACAACCGCCCCCTCTGCTCTCCCCTCTCCTCCCCGCCGCCCCGGGCCAGACCAGCCGGTTCCAGCGTCTGCGCCTCAGCCTCCCCCTCCCCTCCCCGCAGCGTCTGCGCCCCTCCGCAGCGCCCGCCTCCCCCTCACAGCCTGCCCGCCGCCTACGGCTGCGCCCCCGCCCGCTACAGCCCCCGCCAAGGACCGCTAACGGCGGCGCCCCTCTGCCGCCCGCGGCCCCGCATTCCTCCGCCCCCCTCCACCGCCTCCCCCCGGACCTTTACCGGCGGCGCCCCTCCCGCCACCGCCACCACCCCTGCAGCCCTCCCCGGCAGCGCTCACCCGAGGACAGACGAGAAAAGGCGGCAGAGGGGAGCGGGAAAGCAGGGGCCGCCACAGACAGTCCCCCTGACGAGACTGTCTCCGCCGCCGCTGGCCCCAGCGCCGCGCTCCGCCTCCCGCCGCTCCCTCCTCCCCCACAGCCACCGAGCGGCCCCAGCCCCCACCTGACAGGGTGCGGCTTCCCGAGGCCGCAGGCCAATAACCGCGCCGCCCATTGGAGGGCGCACGCTCGGCCACTAAGCGGCTCTCCCATTGGTCGGGGCCGGCCGGCGGGAAGCGCGTGAGGGACCTGGCGGCGGGCGGTGTGGGCGCCTCTGGAAGGGGGTTACCTCAGCTGGGCTGCGCTTCACGGGTCGTGAGGCTCCGGGAAACGTCGGGTGGTTCCCGAACGGCTGGGCAGAGGTTGAGAAGAGCCGCCCCGACACGGGAAGGGGGTTTCTGGTGGGGCTGGAGCCCTTCGGCAAGGAGCAGCGCGTCGCTGGGAAGCTTATCTTACGGCGGGTTAAGAGATAGGGGCAGGAGTCGAGCAATTGCCCGGGAAGCGTTACGATAAAGGCTGCTTTAACACGCAGCAGCGACGATATCTAATCGCTGGAGGCTCAGAGCGGGTCAAGATCGATCCCGAAGTGCAGATACTCAGCGAGAATAGTCAAGCTCGAGAACTGTTGGTGAGGAGGGTTAGAGACATCTGTCAAAGCTAAAGGTATTTAAGTCAGCCGAATATCCTCCGGATGTTAAATTCCAATCTAATGAGAAGCTGTATATTTGATTCAGAAGTACACAGATATAATGCATAGTTTGTCTATAGGAGGCCTGATTAGATCGTTATAAATCACCCCTTTAGATCTTCTCATTTGAAGAGCTGTGTGGCTAGTATAACCCCAGTTTGTTAGTCTGTAAAGTTAACTTGTTCTGTTAGCTATCTTCTGTACATTTTTACTATTATTTCTATATAATTTTAAGACTGCTGCCTTACATTTCTTTTTGGGAACTGTTGTACAGAATAGTGCCTGCCAAGGTTCAAACGGAGAGTTGGGGGTCTGGGAACACGCTTTCAGAAACCTTAAACTCTCCTCCTCTGTTATCTATACCCCCCACATTAACCATACAATCAGAAGAAAACTAGACTGCTAGCAGAACCTGATGTGTGCCTTCAGAAGCCATGAACATCTCTCCCTTGGAATATGGGAGGAATCTAGCCTGCTGCAACCACCTCCATTGAGGAAACACACTCCACTTACCTAGTTCATCCTTTCTGGCAATTAATCTTCATTTGTTCACTGGTCAGAATGCAAAAACAGGCCATAGAGATATATGTAAACTTGTATGTGAATTCAGCTACCCAAAATGGTGGTTTAGTTGTCAAGTGATGACACAGAATGATTTTATGGCACATCTGACAAGAATACACTGCTGGGCAAAGATCTGCCTAATCAAAACCATCCCACAGTAGGGCACGTTAGTGTAGTTACTAATAATTAGCAAATCATGTCTGAACTTTTTTCGTAAGAACTGTTGCTGTAAGTCTAAACCGCTGAAGTCACTTCACCTGTCTAGTGCTGAGCCCTGTTAAACCCAGTAGATGTGTTTACATACAAGGTAGCATACATTTGTCCTTGTTCAAAGTTTTCTCTCTGAGATCTGCAGGTGCTCTGCAGGGTCCAGCCACCCACCTCGTGCATTGTCTACCCCTTAGCGTGTAGATGACTGTCTGTCAAAACTCTCCTTCATCTTGGCACCTCACTGACCTCTTTCCTTTACTCACCATGATATTCAACACATAAAGTTCTCTTTCTTCTTGTCTGGTAAAGTAAATGGGAGTATGGATCCACGTTGAAACCAACTCGGCAAAAAAAACACTGCTTTTTTAAAAAAAGGAATTGGTTTCCTTGCCAGCGAAGTGCATGGCTGTAAGACCTGCAGTGCCAAGAAGGAGGAGGACGTTGAGGACAGCAGCAGTGCCCAGGGACTGGGGGAGGGCAGGGTCATTTCTTCCATGAGCAGCGCTGGCTTAAAGTGTTTGTGTAAGTACCTGGTGCGGTGTCACAAGCAGCTTAGGCTGATCAAAGGATGTGTTTTATCATCCCACCTGTTGGCTCTAATGGTGAAATGCTGCAGAACAGTACTGTTCTTTACCCCCCTCTGCTGTCCTACCCTGTGACCTGCCCAAGGTCACTGGTTCTCGCTGTCCCCTTCCAGCCTTCCCCGACCCTTGCATCTTATCCCATAATCATGAGGCCACAGAAGATCCTGTTTACTTGCTAATCTGATGGAAAAATTGGGAGGGGAGGGAGGGGGTGAGGCCAGCTTTCTGCTGAACCAGTCGATTCAACCAACTCACTTTGCAGCCTGAGACTGCTAAAGCTGATGCATGACGGTGTTAATCTTGTTCAGTTTCTGTCCTGACCAGGTTCCTGAACTGCCTCTACCCAGCTGCAGGAATGGCAATGCTGGTGCAAAGGCAAAGGTAGGATTACATGGGTAGAAACATAAGGCAGGGCACATAGTACTGGCACGTACTAAAGCAGTATGCTGTGCTGCAGAAATACAGCATCAAAGATGACCTGAAAAAGCACTTCTGCATTATTTAAGACATGCAGAACTTGTCTGTCTGTGATAACTCTTACCAGCTGGGTTTACAGCATTACAGCGACGACAAAAGGTACAATAGGAACACATAGTATTTTCGAGCCTGTAGTTTTTGACCCCCTCAAGATCTCTGCACTGGTGGTGAGGGGCCTGGGAGAGTGGCCAAGGCAAGCTGGTAGCCAGCAGGCTTGCATCTGCTGTGTGCACATCTGCACGTGTACTGTAGAATGGTTCCTGACCCTTCAGGAAACAGAAGAATACTACCAGGTA
Organism: Podargus strigoides; assembly: GCA_028020825.1. Taxonomy (NCBI): domain Eukaryota; kingdom Metazoa; phylum Chordata; class Aves; order Caprimulgiformes; family Podargidae; genus Podargus; species Podargus strigoides. The sequence goes on along the minus strand of CM051621.1, from coordinate 9,922,738 downwards.
TTCACAGACAGCGCAGTGTTCCCACGAGAGGCGTCAGGCTGTGGTGCTGTTCAGGTGGTAGAGATGTTCCACTTGCTGACTCACCCACAGTATATTGTTTTCCTTCGCAGGCTCAAGCATCAGCAGCACGGGGCTCAACCTACATCATACAGTCTCAAATAAAAGAGTCAAATGTGAATGTATTCATTTACAAATTAATTTAGTTTGGCTTCACTAGGTATCAGAAAAATAATACTGTACAATTATTTTTACACAACAGACTTCTTTACCTGGCATTAGCACTCCTCAATGATCATTTATGAGTACCTGTGAGCAGCAGAGTACCAAGTTGGCATCAGGACATTTATCTTTTCCTTTATGCGGGGTGCACTCACCCCACGTAAGCAGTTCCAGGTCAGTTTTCTTACACATAAACTGAGAATGACAGTATCAAAATAGATTTTTCCCTCTTGGCCTGCCAGAACTGCTCTGTCCTGACAGTCTGTTGACTGGGCAGGACTTGCTTCCCTACTGACATCATTTGTTTTCATCTCACACAGACATTTTACTCCACTTTGTGGACAAAGTTCTGGTTCCTCTAAATAAAACAATGCTAATATGCGAATTGTCTGCTGGTTTTCCCATGGGCCTTCAAAATGGGAGTCTTGGTGTCGAAACTTCCTCGTCAGGTGCCAGCAAAGTAAAAGCCAGTCCCTGGTCGGTCACACCAGACTTGGAGCAGCAGGAGGGTGTGTGCAGACAAACCAGATTCTGCTGGTACTGGTACAAGTGAGCTTATGCACATGTAGTGTTACTACTGAAAAGCTCATGAGGGATTTTTCTTTGGCATTATTAAACTTAAATGCCTTTCTAAAAATGATGTAATGGGTTATCTTAATTTCAGTTGTGTATAACAGCATTGATAATATTTCATGGCTTATGCATAGCATTACTAAAGTTGGTCAGTGTAGGAAAGGTTATGTCCAAAGTACTATTAGAGACTTTGTTTTTGTCCCAGCTTGCAGTCACGTTCTTCACAGGAGGGAGTTGCTTTTTTGAATTTTACCAGTTAGGAAGAACTTTCCTAATGATTTGATAATAGTATGTAGAAACAATCTTTAATGTGTATATATCTGAGAAACATTTTCAAGTGTGTCTATTAAACTGAGAGGTCATTTTGCCTTCAAGTTTGAAAAATACTGACCGTGTGCTCAGTGGGACAGAGGGAAATTTTTATACATGATTAAGATTAAATGTAAATCAAGTTTTGTGGTTCCAGCTGGTTAATAACAGCCTCAATTGAACACAACCAAAGGTATAATGATAGCTTTAGCCAAAGGAACTCGAGCAACCAACTTTCTCTTTTAACGTTACAACAGTCTTCATGGAGGTTTGGGTTTGTTTTTCCCAAATCCTTTTCTAAATAAAGCTGATTTTTTTTAATTGCAACATGTACGACTTCCTAAGCATCATGTCCTTCTAGATGTATGTCCTCTGCAAGTTGCTTTTATATTCATTCCAGTGTCACTACAGCTGCTGAGATTGGTTTTAGCTGCTCTCTAATCACATCTTCGTCCTTGGGAGTAGGACAAGGAAAAGTGCCACTAACAGAAGTTAGGACTTTTGAAGAGGTAGGACTTAAAAACAGACCCAGGAGAGTAAGACAAAGAAAGGAAAAAGAAAATAATACCAGGGCACATTCAAGGTAAAGAGGAGGGCTGAGAAGCATAAGAAAAATATTTTAAAGCATTTAATATTTTAATTATTACATACAGGAGAAAGTTAATCTTGGGAGATGCTTTGTTATATTAGAACATCAAATTCTGGATTCCTTTAAATCACATTTAATTTTCAAAAGACACATTTTTCAGCAGCACTCCCATGGTTAGGGTGTGGCTGGCTTTTACTTGGGAAAATAAATAAGCATGAACGTTCGCACAGGGTAAGTTAAAGCACAATATAATCACCAAAGCCTAAAGCAGACAGCCTGTGAGGCCACCCCTGGTACATCTTGCCATATCCATCCTGTAATAAAACCCTTTAAGCTTACATGAGCTTACATGGAACAGACCCTGTATTCCCTCCTGTGTGGCTGTGGCATACCTTTCACATCCCTGGCCTTCAGCACACCTGCAAAACTCCGTCCATGCAAAAAGCTTTCAAGGTCAGAATTAAAGTGCACATCAGCCCCCCAGTACAAGAGCCAGCTGTGCCAAGACTGCACAGAGGGAGTTCGTGAGGTGGTTGTCAAAAGGCAGGAAAAGTGGTATCTCAGAGAAGGGTTAGATGCTTTTCCCTGGTTTTATATATCCAGAGATCTAATCGTGCAAAGTTATTACTGTAATTTCTGTGCAAACTAACTCCAGTGGAGATATGTGCGAGTAAAATTACATTAAAAATGTTTCTTTGCTATCTCTAAGATTGCACACCCTTTAGGGCCACGTCATGGACCCAAGAGGTTAGGTTACCCACTTCCTGGGTAACTAGGTGCTGTCAGGGAGCAGGTACAGGTGAGGGATAGTACTGACCCTCCTGTAATCAAGAGACAGGAATGGAAGTCCCAAAGGAAGAGATTTTGGGGCTGGCTATGCCACAAGGCTTACTATGTCCCTTAAGCCCACTGAACTTCATCACTTTGGTTCATCCAGGTTTAAAGTGAGCTCAAATGCTCTCTATTCTAAAAGCTTTAGTTGCATTTGGTATTTTGGTACTTTGAGTATTTATAATAAAAGAACTATGAGCTCTGCTATTTAAGAGGTTATACTTGTGGTCATCCCGAGAACTCCCATTGCTAGAAAAATAACCTTGACTTCAAGGAGCTGACTGTTCGGTAAGATAGAAACTGTTATGACATCGTGTGATGTGCTTGCGCTAGGTGAAGCATTTAGTGTTCAGAACAACTCTTTAATGCTTTATGATGTCAGCAATTTAGGTTGTGCTTAGATGCCCATTATGTAAATTCTACCTCAAAGTATATTTTAAGAGTAATTTAATCACGGAAATATAAAATTCAATTAATTTCATAGTCATCTAGGTTAAAAGACATTCAGATGGGTAATTTTGCTAAATAACATTACTACTTATGTGAGAAACATGAGCCAAAAGACAGCTCGAGTTTCAAAGACCTGGCCCATCAAGTTTCCATCTGAATTAAGCTTTAATCTCTGGCTTCTCTCTGAAGTCACTCAGGATTGACTTCCACCCAAATGACAGCTCTGCACACGCGTAGCGGCTGCACGCCTGTTGCTGGGATCCCTGCACACAACAGGCTGGCCTGCAGAGGTCCCCAAACTCAAAGTAATCACAGTAAAAGCTTCAGAAATCTTCACAGCCCTTTTGAGCTTTCCAAAGCAGGAAGCACCGGAGGCCTGCTGCTGAAACTCACGTAAATGAAAAATGGGTAATTTCCACCCCAAGCCACAATGCCTGATGACCAGAACGCTAAATTTCTGATTGTGTTGCTTATGTGATTTGCTTCTAAAGAGGGCTGAAAACTAATTCTAACTTCACTGTTAGGAGAGTCTAGCACTATGTTACACAAGTACAAAGCAAGCATTAAAACACACCCCCATGAAGTTAAGGATGACTGCACAAAATTAGGTGAACTGGCATTGAAAGTTTATCCACTTCAGAAATATATACATTTATATCAAAAGGGAAATTAACACAAAAATTTACATATTTGCAAATCTTGTATTACACAGGTAAAGACAGTGTTATGGTTTACATGTATTGGATTACATAAGGATTTTTACAGTTTAAAAATCTTAAAGCGATATGGTTGCAAAAAAAAAAAAAGAAATTAAATATCTGCATAGGGCCCCAAAGACGACTAAGTCGTAAGTACGACTGTCATGACACAATGAAGTGAATTATTCTCAGACAGAGAAAAATTTACTCAGTAAACAGGATGTGTAAATACTGCAAGAAAGTAGAACTTGCTCTGATATATCTATATGCCAAAAATATTTTTAAATGCTTTGTTGGCTGAGCCTTCTTTACAGAGTGGGTTGTATCAGCATAGTGAGCCACAGGGATACTCACTGAAAATAAAAGGAACTAGAAACTTGGCTATCCAAAATTTAAGTACTATATATTCTTTACACACGTGAAACCTATTACAGCGGGAGCAGCGATAAAAAGACCGATACTATGTCTGTGTCTCTTACAAAAGAGAGGCAGTTTCTTGCCTCAGTTCCTACGTATGATCCTGATACTGCATCTCTTTATTAAGGAAAATCCCTTAGGGATCAAATCCTGGTTTACTATTTCCCTAAACAGAAAATTCTTATTCTGTAATGGTTTTGTTCATGTTTTTAAAGTTGTAACCATCTAACTGCAACAAGATTAAAACTGCTGTATAAACTTTGAAAAGGTAACAAAAAAGTGAAGTTTATGGGTACAGATTCAGACCAATAGAAACTACATTCCTTCTGCTTCAGGAGCAATAGGATCATAATTTTTTAAAATTATTATTACAAGTCTTGTAAACATTATTAGAGATATGAGATCATTATAACAGTACTTCTGAACCAACAAAGTTACTTAACAGGTCATTAAAACAAATTTCTCCTCTTCATAAAAATTTCAGAATAGGGCAATTTTGGCATAAATATCAAGCCCTTGGTTTTAGGATACCTGTCCCCAAAATATTAGGTAACAAGTATTACAAGCACCCTGGTAATATCTATCACTGATAGTATGTTAAAAACAGATTGTATTTTGCGTGCCACTCCAGAGTAGCAATTTTAATAATGAAGAAAATCTTGTTGAACTACAAAAAGTAGTCTAGGGCAGTGTGTTTTGCCCTAAAACAGAAGGCAACGGGGTGGCAACCTGATCCTATGAGACTGACGACAAAGATTTATGGAGTGATGGCAGCATCACACTCATGGTTTTAGGCTTTTTTTGTGTTCTGTTTTAAAGAACCTTTGATGATGGCAATGTGAGAGAAAACTGCTGGTCAGAACTTGGGGTATTCAAAAGACTCCCTCCCTTCCCCCTTAATCTGATGTAGTCCTTTCTCTTTTCTCATACCCATTAAAAGTATGGTTCAGAACTAAGTAGCAGAGCTCCCATGAAAGCCAAGTCAATATTATTCCATGCCCATCTGAAGTGCACACAACCATCTCAGTTGGATAGTACCCTGGTACTGGTTACTGCAGACACTGTAATCACAAGTTCATTTACATGTGAGGTGGCTTAAAAAAAAAGCCACATTTCCTGATCATCTTTACCTATAGTAAATCTAATTATTTGCACATAAGTCTTCCTCATTTACATGTCATCTATACAAGTAATACTAGAACTCTCAGTTGAGCACCAGTGCTGACTTAAGGAGCAATACCTTCAAGTCAGAGTATTAGTATTCCCTGTCACAAGTGAATTCCGATGTACTTCCGCAAGTTTCCCTTTCCTACATTGGTTTTATTCAGATCACTTCTTTGTTCATGTCCATCTTCCACACTCCAAGAAGATTAGTAATAGCAGCAGTTTTATAAAAGGTGTAGGTATCATGGACAGCTTTCACAGCATCATCAGTTCAGCTCTTTTTAAAAGAAAAGGCCACAAAATCCACTGATCTGGATTGTAAGGTTTTACCAAGAGTTCATTGAATGAAGTCTATATACAATTCCTGTGAGAATAAATGGTTGAAACAGACTCAGTTCCTGTGTGCAAACAGTGGCATGTCCAACAGTGGTAGGAGTCCACGTTTAATTCCAGGGCAGTAGGGAACCCTCGTGTCCTAAGCGTCAGAGAATTACGCCAGTCATGTCACCTTGGTTTAGAGTAACCATAAGGACAACGAAGAATCAGGCTGTCATGACTAGGTAAGACATGAGTGCTGTAGTATTCCACCAAACTTCCCATGTTCAAAAACATGATGTCTGAATCCAGGTAAAACTTGCAGTCCTGTTGTAGAACAAAAACGCATGTTTATAATCATTGACAGTAATTTTTCCAACTCAATGCTTAAAAAAAAAAAGCCCTAAAACATCATCATCAGAATCAAGTTCTTTCAGACGAGCTACTGCTCTGCAAACTAGTCACATCAGTAAGTCCAAATTTAACTCGGGAATTTAATATTCCTTCCTTTAGGATTTGACTGGAGCTGACATTTAGATGTGAACATTTACAGCTAGTTTGTCTTTTGCACCATACAGCAACTAGAAAGCCCAAATCAGAGTACTCAGACTCTCATCCTAGACCAGGGATTTGTAAATCAGCTTCTTTTTACTTTTAGGAATGGGAAGAAGTTTAGACTTCAACTTGTTAGTTCCAATAGATACCTGTACACATGCACACCACACACACAGATACACACATGAAATGCAGGCATGTGTACATGCACGCATAGTCCAGCTACTAACCTTTTCAAAGATTCTGTAGTTTCTCACTTTTTCTGCAAGTTCATCCCATACAACCAATACCTTGAAGAAAAATGCAACATATTGAGTCCATGCTAAAAAAACTCTTCTAAGTCAATGTATTATTCAGGAATTACTTACAATCTAGACTAAAAAAAATAATAAAAATCACTGAAGTTACAACAGCAATGTCTCGGATTTTCTTGCTTTAAGGAGAGAGCACGTCTGAACTGTTAAGTACTTTATCACATATATAAGATACAGTATCTCCAAATCAAAAAGGCTTTTGAGGGGTAGATTCAGCAATAGCAAGTTACCTTTCCAGGCTTAGTAGATGAGTTCCTAATACAGTACAATCCATTTTGCGGTTGTCCCCGTGGGCTACTAGCTTTAAATGTCCTAAAAATAACACAGCAATTACACATATTAGCATTTTCTGAATCAGATAAGTAAAATGCCTAGATTCTTAAAATTCTTATTACAAGGTTCTGTTTTGGTTGTAATATCTCATAGTACATCATAGCTGAAAGAACTTCACTGTTCTAGCATCCAAACCAGCAACGCAGCACAGAAGATCTGGCTCTCTGTCCCATCTAGCATCCTGGCAGAACAACCTTCTCCAGATGCAGCAAAATGACTTTCCAAGTAGTATGTATCAATGGAAAATGCCTATGAGCACCAAACTAACTCCCCTAAAAAGTGACTTCCATATTGAAGGAATTTAAATACTTTTATTGTGCTTTTAAACACAAATTGTACCTATCAAAACGATCTTTTGACTACTGGTCAGTGCAGGGTTTTGTAGGGCTCCTAAGCAACTATTTTAAAGTCACATTCTACCTTTCAACTTCGAAGGATTCCGAGGTATTAAGAAATATTGAAGCAGGCAGCCCAACCTGTGAAAAATATGAAGAAAATAAATGACCATGTAAGTCAATGACAACTCAAAACTCTAGCAATTTGTTACGCAAATAAGCTGCAGCCATCGGTATCTAAAATTATTAACCGTGATTAATCTTTAATTTATACTTCTTCCTCCTATACACCCATTATTAGAATCCAGAATTTATCAAGGCACTCCTTAAAGCTAAACAGAAATAAATCACACAGCACTGTGTTTTCAGAAAGTTACTTTTTTTCCCCTGGAAATAACGCATTTAAAACATTCCAAACTATACATAAGCAGGAAAAAAGTACTCTGAGAATGGATCTTGATCTTACTTTTTCATAATCATCATCAGAATCATCATCAGGTTGGGATGGCTTGGAAGGTAGTGCTGGTTTTTCAAATGAGAAACTTCTAAAACTCTGTCCATCTGGTGGTGATCTCCTGGCAGAGACAGAACAGAAACTGAAGGGCATCTCCTCAGGAAAACAGAGTAAATACACACAAAACACTGAAGGGATAATAAGAGTAGAACTGATGAGCAAGTTTCAGTTTAGCCCCCAAACCGCAGATTAATTTAGGCTGGAAGGCACCTTCACAGATCATTTAGCCCAAGCTCCTGCACAAAGCAGGTCCAGCCAGATCAGGCAGCTAAGGAAACCGTATCCAGTTAAGTTGTGAGCATCTCCAAGGACAAAAATTCCACAGCAACTTGTTCTGGAGTTTCACCATCTGCTTGGTGAAAAGTTTTTCCCAATATCTAGCTGTAACTTCCCAGGTTGTGATTTCTGCCTGTTGCCTCTTATCCTACTACTGCAGGCCTTTGAGGTCTCACTGTCTCCTCCATACCTACCCCTTACATAGTTGTAGTCAGCAGTGATTTCCCATTAGCTTTCCTAAAAGCTGAATGAATCCATTTCTCAGCCTTTTCACATATCACATGCTACAGTCCAAACATTCCACTGGACTCACTCCAGTCTATCAGTGTCTTCCTTGCACTGTCTTTAAAGAATTCATTACTCGTTCTTCAGAGCTGCTAAACAATCACATGGACAAAAATATTTTCATCTGACTCACCACCATAACTAGTTCCACATCCCTTACTAGAGCTGATCTTAATATAAAATGAAACACCGCAGAAGCCTAAAGTTGTTTTTGCAGTTCACTGAGATTCTGACAGAAAGGCTTTATTCACTGCAGTCAAAGGCTATTAAGTCTTAAGACACACTTGAAAACAAATAAAGTACAAAATGTTGGTGTAATTTTATTTTTTTTTAAAGTTTGTGTTATCTACTGTTTCTTTCTGAACTATTTCAGAAGCGAAACTCATTGCAGAATTTTCAAATAACAAATACAGAGGCAAAAAAGCAAAGCACAGGGAGGAAGAGAGGGATGGCGCAGGGCAGAGAAAGAGATGTTGATGTGAATCAGAAATACGGCTGTCAACGACTTAACTAATACACAATGGAAAGCAGAATCGTGCACTGTATTTTCATACTTACTGTAACTGGGGACATGAAGACTTCTCTGGTCTTGGCTTGATGCTAGGGGGCTGGTGGCTTGGCACAGGTGGCTTTGGGAGCACCGGTGGCACAAACAGTCCAGGTTTACCATGTTCTCTTGGCACTCTGGGCTCTACTATTTTTTCCGTAAACTGTGGCAGCTTGGGTTTACTGCTTGGCAGCGGAGGAGGAGTTCGTGGTGAAAGGTTTAAGGTTTTTAGCTTCTCGCATCCTTCTGGAGTAGCAAGAACTTGAGCTAGAGGCAGAGGCTCTGGAGGCAGTGAGCAAGGTTCTTTGACACATGCAGGCTTTTTGAAAAGAGGTAGAGGGGGTACAGGGGGCAGCTGTTCACTTAGTCTCCGGCTTGAGGACTGACTCTTTAGATTAAGTTCAGCTTGGCACGGTAACTGGGGTTCTCTTGCATTTAAGAGATCCTCTAGTTTGATATCAGGTAGGCTTCTTTTTGGAGGCGGTGGTGGTACTGGCAGAGTAGATTTGCCAGCAAAGGAATTTGCCCTTGATTCTGAGTAGGCAGCTTTTCTGACGTGAGGAACTGGCGGAGGCGGGTAGGCGGGAGGCAGGACCATATCTACAGAGAGAAACCATCCAAAAAGCATGATGTACTGAGGGGAAACACAGTATGTCATGAAACAAGACTTTTCAAATTTATTTTCTATGTGATTTAAGAGATTTCATTGGCATCTGCTCTGATAGTACTCAAAATGCTAGATAAGCATTTAACTTTACTACACATTCAGAACTGTGCTGAAACTCTGGCAATTTTTACTCAGACATGGCTTATGGTGACTTCACAAACAATTTTCCTTTTGCTAAAACTAAAGAAAAAGAGACTCTTAAAAGCATTACCCCTCCTGAGAGGTAATGAGGAGATACAGGGCCTTCTGGGGCAGGAGGCCTGCAAGGAAACGTGTCCTTAAAGGCATGTAACGCTTCCTGTAAATTATTCCTGCTGTTACTAGGAACTTCTGACCCTAAAACCATCTCAAGATTAGATAGCTGTGCGGTATTTTTTACCACCAGCAATGCTTAAGATATGATCCAGCCAAAATAATAATCTGGCATTCTACAGGAATATTGCCTTCATTAGGGGCCTTTCACGGGGCCTTTTGTGGAGGGAAAGAAAGAAATCACATACCATCCTTCACTATGTCAGTAGTATCTGGCTGCAAGTAAGACTCATCTTCTTCCTCCTGGTCGTAATCTGCAGATAAAATCAATGTGTCAGACTCTGATAAGTACTACCAAGAAAGAGTATTGCATACTTATTGCTTTTTAATAAACAAGTATTTTTCTTTCCTTTTTTTTTTTTTTTTCAAAGAGGTGAAATGAAAAAATTTTTGGTCCACCTCTCTGCTATTTAAATAGGTGTTTCCTTAAATTTTGATGCCAATTAATAAAGCCATCACTTAAAAACAGTGGGAGATGAACTACACTGCACATTAAATTTTGTCCATCTTTCAAGTTATAATTTACTTTCTGGTGACGTTCCTTCCTGAGGAAAATTCAAATCAGTTGCAGAGACAACTACATGGATGCACAGGCAAAACCAGAAAAAAATAATCCCCAAAACCTAACCCTATTGCAGAAACAGTTTTGCAATACGGAAGCCTAAGCAAGCCTAAGGATCTACAAATCAATTCTTTTGCCTTGCTCTGGCAACAACAAAAAAATGCACCACAACAAATGGATTAAATGGTTTCAAAGTTGCCTGTAGCTGTAAGTCAGAATAATCAAGACATGAAAAACGTGCTACTTCTGGGCAGTGATTTCTCACCACTGACTATGACATGAGCCTCAAGGACAATATGCAGTACTGCCCCAGAGAAATGCATCTAAAAAAAAAAAAAAAAAAAGTAAGAGTATCTGATAAAAATCAGTTAGGTCTTCTAATTTCCCTAATTGAAACTCCTGCTAGGCCTCTCAACAAAATTCATATTGCATAGAACCCTTCCCTCCCATAAACACAGAATTCCTAAACTACAGTCCTACATGAAATGCTGATGAGTCTCTTTTCCTCTGATTTTTTTTAGTTATCATTTATTTTTACTAATGGTTTATGGCACAGAACATCTGCTTCTGATGTAACATTACAACTACACACCTTATGAAAAAAAAAAAAGAATTTCTAGTTGCAAATTGTATCAGTTTGCTTAAGCTATGGGAATAGTTCCTGCTGAATCCTGAAGAAATAAATTAGCAAATAAATAAATCTCATTTATCAGTGTCAAAATTGGTTACCTTCATTATCTGCTGAATGATGAGAATACTTGATATCAATGGGACGTTCTACTGAGCCGTAGAAACTGTCTGCATCAGAACCAGAGTCACTGCAAAGGAAAACACAGAGTACATTCTGCATCACTGTGCTGTGGGTCTTGGGACAGAAAACACATCTGTTAGCAGGACTGCAGCACTGGAAGTGAGTGCTGGAAAAGCAGAAGCAATCTATTCCTGTTTCCCAATTAACAGCCAGATATGTCCTTTTGAAGTTTCCATTTGTTTCACACAAAGGTGACATATAAAGTAAAAAGATATATTTTTGTCTTGGTATTCTTTAAGCTATATATTAGGAAGTCTTTTCCTTCTTGGGCCTTACTGCACCTGTATTTAACAGTAAATTACTTGTAGGTACAATGAGCCTAAAACACCACTGTCAAGAGGTAATGCAAAAGGGACAGAAAAACAAACATCAAGGATTGATACCTGAACTCCATTACTGTTTCTTTCTTCTCATGGTAGTGATCAATTTCGCTCCTCAAGGACAGCATCCAATTCTAAAGAAGGAAAAAATACAGCATTCAACACATCCATCTTTAGATCATTAAACAAAGATGCACAGTATCTGTCCTCTCAGGAACAGAGTAACTGTGCAAGGAACTTACACTGAAATAGTATTTATCCGTGACTTGATACTGAGAGGACTTACCAAATGTTCTGACTATCTAAAATGTGGTAAGAACATAGGAATATGGAGAAAACCACAGCATTTACTATGTCACCTACCTGACTTAATAGTTAAAACTTCAGATGTGATTTTCAGAGGAGCCCAAAGAAGCAGGTATACAAATGTCAGTGACATCTGCATGTCCAGTTCATTTAGATTTTAGGGAAGTCTAAGATTCGCTTTCTGCTTCAAGGAAAATCATATTGCAAAAGAAGAAAGTTACCTTTCTTTCATCTTCAGAAGAGGCTGAAAAAAACCACGTCCTGTGCTTCTTACTAATGTGAACTAACTTGAAAGGAAACACATTGCTTGATGTTGTCTCCTCAGCTGCCCGCATAACCCTGAGAAACAGAACCACCAGTACATTAAAACCTTAATCTGTGAAGTTAATTCTGCTGTGCAAGTCAAAGCTCTGACAGAAAGCAGTTTTACCGGCCCCTTTCGCCTTACCAAAAATAGCCCCCAAGCCCAGGAAAACACCACAAAACTCCCCATGTGTGCATTTATAGTACTTCTCCATTGAAGTGGTAGAAAGGACAATGCAAGAACAGCGACCGGAGAAAAAGCAGTAATGAAACCACCAGCCACGCTTATAAATGGGTGTTTTGACCTGTTCAAGAGCTTTAATGAATTGCATTAATTCACAAGCTTCACACCATGGTAAGAAGTATTTAGGCTGCCTGTGATCCTTATTTCAGAAAGGCACAGAGGAGAAATCAAAACACAGGGTTTCCCATGAAAATAAAAGCAAACTAATATAAAAACTTAACTTAGTTTTTCTACTTTTCCCTTATAAACACCTTTTTGTACTTTTGTATTTTTTTTAAAACAAGTATAATTCAACCATTTGCATTAACTGAATTAGATATGTTTGTTTCTGTTTTTTCCCCAGAGGGGTCTCAAATGAGGAAATTCCTTACACATGCAAAAATTTGGTTGCAAATGCTCGCTGTGAGGCTTTGGAGCAAATAAGGAGACCCAAGTCCTAAGACTGTGGGTAATCTACAAGTAACGTTTCTAAGATTTATTCAGCATAAGCCATAGAGAAATCAGATTGCAGTTTTTACAACCATTATTAGGGCTTTCTTCATTGTTCCTAAACATTTTTAACCCATTAATTTCCTCATATAATACAGTATTTCCATAAATCCTTAATATTTAGGGAAGGTGGTTTGTAAACATAGGGAAAAAAGAAAGATTCTCAGAGGCATTTATTTGACTTTTGGTCAGTTACCTAATCAAGGTAACGTTGTCTTGAAAAAATATCTAATCAACACCCTGAAGCTGCCATTAAGAACAATGTCAACTGCAAAATTATTTCGGCGTTAGAGACTGCATCTTTTTTAGAACCCCAGTCCTACTTTCAATCCTACTTTCATTTCAAGTTCTTTTTCAATAATCCTTATGTCTAAGCATTCTAATAACCAAGACCGGGTCCCAATTCCAACCAAGGTTGCTACAAGGCTACTAGAATGCAGATATGTAAAAAGCAATGACACAGTCCCTAGCGTTTACAAATGCCATGGTATTTTTCACATTACTGTGATTACAGAAGCTAGTCTCACGACCAAGTTACAATATAGGTTTCTTATACAAATTAATATTGAATTTTTAATTAGCTACGAAGCTTAGAACTGCAGTTCCATAAAATAGGTCATTGTTGTGGTCAGTCAGAAAGCTCTCACATTCTAATAAAAGATATTTCCTTATTCTAAAAGCCTGAGAACATTATACAGTACAAGAATAACATACATGTTTACAAATACAATAGAACTGCAGTGACTAGGACCAATAATGTGATATTTCTCTACATTCTCTCTCTCATTAGTCCTTTCTTAGCATCAATTACAACAGCAATTTTCTAAAGTTAGGTTAGACTTCTATTAGTATGCTTTGTACATATGCTGCACTCAGTCAGATTCTGATAGTATGGGTTAACTTGAGCCACACAGAATCAGAGAATGGTTTGGGTTGGAACCCCCCTGCCATGGCAGGGACACCTCCCACTACACCAGGTTGCTCAAGGCTGCATCCAACCTGGCTTTGAACACTTCCGTGAGCATATATTTTATCTTCAACTTAAAAAGCAAATATTAAGATCTATAACATGTAGCAAAATGAGTCAGACACTTTACACATGCATTCTCTCATCACTCCTGTAGCTGATTCAGTTTTGACACTAATTAGTGTTATTGAATCAGTAACACCACAAATATTCCTTTCCAATTCCTTTCTAGTTTTGGGACGATCATTGACTAGAGAACAAAGATCATTTGTCTGAAAGAAAGCACATCTATCTGCATGTGCAAAGTCTGCATTAAGTGACAACAAGAGTAAGCCCATTGCAATTTTAACAGCTTTACTGGTAAATTACAAAAGATGAAGGCTATACAATTGCAAAGCACAGGAAACTTCACATACACAATTTGAAAGGAATACATCTCTTGGAATCTCAGATCAGTGCTTAACCCAAACACAGATGTAGTTGATAGCTGGAAATAAAAACCATAGCCCCCTGCATTAAGTAGATGGAGCTTGGATGTTAAAGAAGTTCTTTGGCACTCACCTGTTGTAACCATTCAAAGAAAATGCACCCTGTGGAGATGCAGATGTGCTGCTCTTAAAATAGTAAATACATCCCTCATGGATAATCACAAATCTCAATGGCCCTGGAAATATAAAGAAAAAAGTGAGCAAAACATAAATCCAAAGGCAGTACATTAACTAGGACCTCTTAACTCTGGTAGAATTACTGTTTAAGATTTTAGTAACCTTATTAATAGTTACAAAAGAACACCAACTAGTTACGTGACAGCTTGCTGATGACCACCCACATGGTAAAGGTGTCCATTCACAGAGCTTCAGGACTACGGGCAGTATTTGCTTCCCTCATTTGAGAGGCAGCTGACCTGATAACCACAACAGAAGCCTAAGAGACTGCAGGTCTGCCCTCCACCTGCGCTCCTTCACTAGAGAAATAAGCAACCTAAAACAAAATAGCAGAAAGCAGCCACAGGCTACAAATACATATTTATGTCCATTCCAAAGCCATGGTGGTATCTCTCTGTCTTCATTCACCTCAAGTAAATAAAGCTGCCAATAAAATGTTTTCATTTTGTTAAAGGGGCCAACATTCCTTCCTCTATCAAAGGCAGTAAGCTTTGTCCTTAATTATATAAGTATAGTTTAGTTATAAACAGGGATAGCAAATGAACAGCATATAAATAAAACCAAAACATTAAGTTTTCTCCATGTACATAGATTCTGATTCCAGAAGCAATTAATGTTTTTTAAGTACAGCCTAATGTTGGCAGTGACAAAATCTCCAGTCCACAGCAGCAGCAGGAGATGGGGATATTTCTTCAGTACAGAATAGCCAACTGGAAAAAAAGCTGAGTATTAATTTATTTTAGAAAAGAATATTTGAAATTGATACATATCCCAGGAATCTGTTTCTGTTTTTCAGAATTTTACTAGTGAAGTACTAGGCAAGAGATTTAACCAAGTAGAAGAAAATCAAACATAGCGTTTATCATCTAAGATTTACAATTCCAAAACAATTAAAGTCTTTCAATATGGTCTTTCATACATATATTCCCATAAAATTGTAATCTATTACAGACAAAGTCAGTGGAAGAACAGCTTCATTAAGCAGTCTGTTAACATGAAATGTGTCAATGGCCCCAAAGGCAAGCATGTGAAACATTCAGTTTAGTTAATACCTCATTGAACTTACATTTCAAGATCTGCAGCTGGGTGCCTCCTTTTTTATGAAGATACCCCGATTTGGTCACTCCTCCAGGCATCGTCAAAAGGTTTTGTGCTCCAATTGCCTTCATTGGGACTGGCCAGACCTGCTCCTGCAAGGCCATCGTTCTGCAGTGCAGAATAATTAATAGCACGTTAAAATTTAGATTTTACTTTAATAAATGAGTACGGAGAAAGAAAGCTTGCTTCCTTAAGTAAGTTTTCCAAACAACTAACACGGTTCAGCAGTCCAGTAAGTAGCACAGACGGGTGCTCATAGATTCCAGGAAGTTTGTAATGTATAAAAAAAACATGGTGCAAAAAGTCCCGATTTATTTTTATACAGCTCTCAAAAGTGATTGACAGTTGTTGAAACAATGGAAGAGTGCTTAGTAAGAGTTATTTCAGTATTTATATTTTAAAAATGTCTCAGATAACACTGTGAGACTTCACCAGGCAGCTGACTATGAAGGAAATGAGTTTCTTCTCCAAAGTTCTATGCCACACATGTATATAGAATATAATCTTCTGTGTAATGAATGAATCAACAGTCATAGTTTAGTAACTGCAGTATCCAGTACTACTTACTCCTTATATTTACATGTTTTGATTCTGAATGAAAGCATTAGTACATAATCTTACACTGGATGTCATCTGCGACAGCACCCTGTGCAAATTGTCTCACATTGCTGCAGACTGCCACTTCATTTACATACCAATTATTAATGCCATGCTCCACCAAGCACCTTGGCAGTTACCACTCTTTCTACTATCACCTTAAACAAGTCACCGAGAAAATTCATTTCTTAGTAGTAGTATTTTCTGTCTGATACATCACTGTGAGACTTTTATTTCTTCAACTGGTGTCAGAACTAGGCTCAAAATCCTACCGTGTGATACAGGAAAGAACTCATGCATGAACTGAATGGGAAGTTTGACTTCGGCATAAAATGGTCTGTTACCCTCAGGTGTAGGGCTAGAGACCTTTGCTGGTAAGAGGCAAACTAATGAACTATCAGTTAATTAGTTTCTGATAGAGAAATGATGGTTTAGAAATGAAAATCTTTTCATGGAGGACTGAAATCTAATGGATCCTGCTTGCTTCTCCTTTGCAAAAAAGGGACATTACTGTAAGCCAACAGTGCAGCTCACTACAGAAATCCAAGAGCCTACAGCACCACACACCTGCCTGAGCACTCCTCTCTCCAGCCTAGGACAGCCATTTGAAGTACCCATACTGAAAAGAATCATCAAATGATACAGCTTTGTTGAAGGATTAATTGCTACAGCAGAGCACGTGTCCGTTGTACACAGGGTAGGAAAAGGGGCAATGTAAGTCAGTTGATCTTTCAGTGGATCAGCATATTGGATTTGGATCTAAGTGCTTGCCCTTTGCTGATGATTTATGTGTAGGGAGGGGTGGACATTACTAGCAACTTCTACCAGAAGAGTTTAAACTCAATTAAATTCTCTAGGCAGCCTAGAAAGCTTAATCACAAATCTTGGGGTTCAGTCCCCAGTGTTACACAACAGGCACAAGCAGAGAAGACAGGATCCAAGGCCCCAGAAAGGTTCTCAAAGCAGACACTGCAAAGCACCACGGTTTCCCAATTTTCCTCCAGGACCTTCCTGCCCACCAGAAGATAAGTTACTTTTGTTGTATTCAGCTACATCCTTCCTCCTGCTATTTCCTCCCTGTTCTTATTACATGACTGAGATCTTACTAAGCTCAGTTGTTCCTTCCTCTTCCTCCCCCACAATGAAATTTCTATCAACAGGAATGCACTAACAGGTCCAAGGTGCTACGCACAGATATTTTAAGCTTAGGAATTAAAAGAAGAGTAACAAAAGTTACCTCCTTCCCCACCCCCCCAAAAAAAAAGAATCCTTCAAATTATTTCTTCACATCTTGCAGAACAGTCAAAGTGAGAGAAATGGAGAACATTACCCAGCTGTGTGGGACCAGACTAGTTAGACTGCTCACTGAAGTGTGACTGGATGGGGCACTTTCTCCTCTACCTGAAAAGCCCAAATATCAGGCAGACAGACAAAAAAAAAAATAAATAAAAAATCATGGATGCAGAGGTGCAAGCAGGGAAAAAAAAAAAAAAAAAATCCAATTCTACAGAGTGCTGACTACAGGATTTAACTGAGAGGGAAGGACGGCAGAGTATCAGGTTCTGCTTCCTCTCTTCACAATCGTTTCTTACTTTTGATTACTCACTCTAAAACAGTCCTGGGAATAGAGACCAAACCTCAGAACTTCCCCATCCAGCTAAGTGAATAAAAGAAGAGATGGCCGAACTCCACAGAACCAAGTACATGTTATATGAGCTGAAGAGCCCACCTAATATACCGGGCTTTTCCAGAGATGCACAGGCTGCTATGGCTATTTTCTGGATCTCATTGTGGCTTACAGCACTCCCCATCACATCTGTAGGCTCCTCCAGCACTTTCATTTGCAGACACATAGAGAGGACTTCAGTACTCTGAATTGAAATGTTTGAGCTTCTAAAATACATTTAAGTATTCTGAAACAAGTCCCAAGTAGATTTTCTCATTTTCTTAACAGTATAAAACAATCCTGGAATGACATTAGATGCTATTTTCCATCAAGCTGCTGGGAGAAAATTGTCAAAACAATGTAACTGCAGGATCTTTGTTGTAGGGGTGGGAGGAAGGAAAAATAGATGCTCTTAAAGATTATTCTGGTCTTAGCATCTACAATATGGTTGCCTTTAGCTCACTGAAATAGTTCCTTCCACTCTTGATATTCCTCTTATAATTCTTTTAATCCATTGTGTGAAGAACAGATTGACAGCAGGCACTGAAGTCACTGCAGAGCCTGTTAGTTCTGTGATCCCTGAAAACAGAGAGGTATTTCCAAGTGGTTTCTTACGCAGTTACATGCCTGCACTACGAGCCAAAGACACCCCTACACACTTTCACCCCAGGCCTCTTCCATGGAGCTGAGAATGAAGTTAACAGAAAGGGCCCACTAAGTGCAATCAGAGCCAACTCAGACTCTCCTTCTGATGCCAGTCTTCTGCTGCAAACAGAAGGTAACATTACTCATGCATTGTTTTGTGCAAGCTCCTAGTAACAGCTACACACTTTATTCTTCTTCTTCCCACTCACCAAGAGAGTAGATGCATATTTTTAAATTATGTTTTCCATCAAGCCCCAATATCCATTGTGAGTGGTTACTGAATCAACCTTCTCCCCCACTGAAAGAGCACTGAAATAAACCCTCTGAACCACAAAAGGATGGCAGCAGACAGCAAAAGGCCTTGCAGCACTTTGTTTCTCCAATGATCCCCATGATCAATGATCCCTGTGAGGGAGTTGACAGGCCTTAGAGTGCAGCAGGAGAAATGGTGGAACAGGAGTTTATAGGATTTGCTTCATCATTCAGTGGTGCTTTTGCAAAGACAGAAAAGTGCAGTTAGTGCTTTTGAGTGCAATACGGAGCTTATAGAACTACTATTGTAAGTACTTCATATATACAAACTGCCAGACTAAAAACTAAACCGATTTTCAGTGCCTTGTTAATGTATCAATAAACTCAGTCCAAGCCTATCACATGAGTATACTTCTCTTAAGCACTGTCACACTGGGCTGGTTTTTTAAAGTACCATGAAAGTCCCAACACCATGATAACTTGTGAAATTACACACTTCATCCTGTAACCTAGATAATGCCAGTCTGATGCAGAAGCTTCTTCTGAATCATAACAATACGGTTACCAAGCTCAAACTCCAAATGGAGAATAGACTTCTGTTATTGTGTAGTATGCAAATTTATACATCTGTGAAGCAATTTTAAACCATCCCCCTATCCTATAACCTATCCTGTATCAGTCAGAATATACAGAATAGCTAGGCTGGGGGCTAGGGGATAACTTCAGAGGCTAAAAGTCCCTCCACAAGTAGAAATAAAGTTCTGCCACATTAAAAATCTGGATTACATTAGAGAAGAACACTTACCCCTTCTGGCCTTACGAGCTACTGGCATTCAGCCCAATTAAAGCAAATACAAGCTGATCCAACTAAGGACTGGACTGCACCAGGGAAGAGCCATGAGTCCTCAGTTCTTGCTTAAGTTCAGCAGAACATATGGCAGATGTGATCATCTCCACATCTTGCAGTATATACACGTAAAAACGCATTACCCTCATCTCTGAAACTACAGCTGCCAAAAGTTGTATTATTATAACAAGTGAGGATTTTTAATATTTATGGTCTGTCCTGGAGCCCAGTTTGGTCATGCTGAAAGCAATTAAAAAACAGCCTCCAAAGTTGCAGTACAAAAATTAAACCTGGTCTGAATTTGTAACAAGTATTTCTATGCCAATTATGTCTGAGAACTTTTTCAAATCCATAATACCTCATAACTTCTAGTCTTTAAATTCTCTGCTGAAAGTAAAACCTAGCAAGGCAAGATGCTAGTTTCCTTCTGAATATAGAACTCACATATGACATTACATATATAACACAGAACTTAAAGAAGCAAATGTATTCCTCGTAATGGAGAGGGAGACTGAAGTTTCAGTCTCTACAAAAAGCTTAACCAAAACTGAGGCAGAATTACATACAGCAAAACTGTAAAGTAAAAGCTTCCTCAAAGTGCTTTCAGCAATTCTGAACAAAAACCAGACCTCCAGTTCAACCATCTGTTCTTAAAAGTGCTTTCTGCAAAATTTTCGGGTCTCTTTTCCATTTATGAAACATTCTCCAGTATTTGCGAAATACTCTTCCATATCTCTCCTACTTCTTTGGTTACACATTCCATTTCTTAATACTTCTAACACTCCCTTTCACAACAGTCTCTCAAAAAGATTAACAGCACAGTACAAACACTGGAAAGTCAAATAAATCTTACAGGACAAAGGGAACAGAGAACTGCTGTAAGTTAGTTTACTCAGTTTAACTTGCTTCGTTTTTCAGGCAAACATTTCCAACCAACACTCGCCTCATCTCTTCCCCCTTCAATTCTTCACTCTTTAATTTTCTGCACGAGTTCAAAGTATTTTACCCCAGATGCAATATTCTACTCTTAGCTTTAGTCTGATCTTTACCTAAAAGAGAAAAGATGACAGAAATACAACCCACAGACATGCACTAACCTGGTGACCGTGCCTGATCGACACATAGTTTTCCTGCTGACAGTTTCACCAAATGATTGTTTCCTTTGTGAAGACAAAGCCATTAATAACTTGTGACCCCTCTCAGGCATGACAGGAACATCTCTGCATCTCTCCGTGTTTTATGTATGAGAAGGTTGAAAGCGACTGCGATAGCTGCTGTACACTCAACACACAAAAGGAAAAGAAACCCTGCCCCAGCTGCTCGTGCATCTGCACTGCACTGTGGCCAAAAGGGACGCCGCGGCAATGACTTGTTTCCTTTGTTACTTCCTGTTTCCCCCAGTGTTAGCGGGCAGCACGATCTCCGTCAGATTTCCCAACTTGCCAAAGAGGTTATAAATTAAACTCCGCATACCTCAAACCTCTGCCAGATGGCGAGCCAGAAAGCAGAGGGGATTTTCCAGTGCTCACTTGCTTCCTACTCACCTTTCAATCAACTACTTTCCCTTAGGAAAAAAAGAAAGTATTCCTTTTTCCTTACAGTGGACTCAGGCGCTCACAGCAGCAGAGGAACAGCTCAGAAATGCTGCCTGTGCTTATGAAGAGCTTGTGCTTCAGGTAATGGCACTGCACCACACAACTATGGTAAGTATTTAATCTCTTTTCTGCCCCATAGCTGGAGCTTGTCTTTCCCTCTTCAACCCAAGAAATTAAAAATAGCCATTCTGAAAGATCACAGAGCCAATACAAGCTTTAGAGCAAATCTTGCCTGTGCATCTGATGCCACACCAATGACAATGAAATTCGAATCCAAGGGCTCACAACACAAGGGCAGCAATTCTACAGGACAAGTATCACCAACTGATGATGACTAAACGTCATTGTTTCACACCGGTTTTCAACTGGAGCTCTTGAAAGGATTTGTGTGTTCCACTGACTTTATCTGGAATTAACCAACACCCCAGGCAAGAAGGTTCAAATAAGACAAAAACAACTAGCAAATCTCAGAATGGTGGACAAAACCCAGATGTGTCAAGTAAAGCCTACTTCACATATTTTGGGGGAAATGGACACAAATCTGTACTCCAAAAGAGAAGGATAAAGTTTCTATGTAACATATTTTCTTTTTGTAAACTACCCAACAGTCAAAGCACAGAAGGAAATAACATTTCAGGTACTGGCCATAGCTGCATCGGCTACAAAATCAATTCTCAGTCTTCACCACAGGGCACCCATTTGCACTCCTTCCATAGCCAGGCTATACAGGAAGGGGAAGTAAACCATAAATATCACACACCTGTTGTTAGCTAAAAGGACCGGCATATAAACACAAAATCCTGATGCCATTTAATAAGAATCAATACCCAGTGTCACAAGTGGCTTAATTAACAGATATTCCACACAGAAAACATGTAAAGACATCTCAGCAGTTTGTGAATTAAATACACTTGCTTTATCTGCTACAATATCAGTTACCAATTTAGACTTTAAGCATTAACACACAATGCTTTAAAGCAATCTTTCCTCCTCCAGTTCTCTACTATCTAAGCATACTCATAAGTTTGCACTACCACCTTTGCAACCTTTATCTCTATGTCAGTGAAAAAGCTACGATCAAAATGACAGCATTTGAGTGTATGTAACACTGGAAAAAATACCAGTTCCTCTTCCCCTTTTCTGGTCTGACACACCTAAGTTTGGTTTTCCCCTCCAGACTCCACAACTATGGTACCATGCTCTTTGCCCTCAACAGTCTCATTTTAATTATGTCTCATTTTATCCAACATACGTTCCTGAAGTACTGCCTTTTCACTCTAACCTCTCTGATGCTGTCCTCTCCTGTTCTTCACTTAAGCACTCAGAAATACAGAATTTTTCATTTCAAGTTCCAAGATTTCCTTTTGATTTTCCTGGTGAATTCCAGCACTGCCAAGATGGTCACAGTTAGAACAGAAGTCATTTCACACAGGCATACACACACGAGCTGGTGTTCCACTGAGGAACAAAAGAAAAAAAATATGAATTAGATGTTCCACAGTCTTGGAAGAATGAGAGTTCAGCTTAACTTTCTAGACCAAACATTAATCAGAAGAGTTGTCAGCAATCAAAATTGCAAATAGAGTCTGAAGAGACAAGAAACCCTTATGGATTTAATTAACATGTCTGTCAGGGAAGTGAAAGGGTATTAAATTCATCCTTCTTCACAATGCAAAATTCAGTTTTGCAAAGAACTCTGGTGTATGATTTTCAGACCACTAACCTTCATTTGTCCCCACAAAATCAGTGGTGAGAAGCAGTCCTGCACCAAGCTAGCCTAGGGAAAATTTTACTCCTTTGGAGTTAACTTCATTTCTTTAACATTATGAGATTTCACTCAGGTAGCCTTAATATTAAGAACCAAAGCATCCAAAACCAACATTTGGATTTCTTTCCAGCAGGGCCACTGTCTGAGGAAGCCAGCCAGTCACCTCTGCCATTGTTAAGAACTTGCTCCCAGACTAAAGCAGCCTTTAGTTAATGGAAAGCAAGAGCAATAAAATAATCATATAACACTATGCTGTCCTTGCCAGTGTAAGTTCACTGTTCTGGTTGCCAGGCTGAGTTGTCTCTGCAGCAAGAGAGCTTCCTCTTGCTGACCAATTTACAGGAAACTGCAAGAATGGACTGCAAATAACAGCAGCTCAAGAAGAGCGCAGCAACACGCAAGGCAGAAAAAAATAACACAGCAACAAAAAAACCCACTTTCCTTCAGCTGCAGCAAGTAGTCAGCTCAGGAGTCAAGTTCCACTCAGAATGACGTAAGAGTTCATACATTATATATTACCTTAAAAGCCTACAGGCATTAAAGAAGGCCACATTCTGTTAAAGTTTTATTGACTTCAATGAGCTTGAATCAAGAATAGATTACTATGAGTTTCATTATTTTATTACTTCTACCAAACTAATTTAGTCCCAAGTTTCTAGATCACAGCTGAAACACATCCACTATATTGAGAGATGATTTATCTGCCAGCTGTATACTGCCCAACTGCAGACTTTAAAAGAGCAAGTGTAAATTACTCACCTGAAGCCTTCATGTGCTAGGTAAGGCAGTTCTGTGAAAACATGAATAACCATGCATCAGAATTACTTCTGCTGGGTGACCTGCAGAATAATAATTTTTAAAAAAAGAATTAAAAAAGAAATCAGTAATAAAGGGGAGAAATGAGGCCAGAACTCCTAAAAATCTTCCTTCAATGCTAGAATAATTCCTATTCTTTAAACTTCAACTATCATTCCCTCAGCTTGCTTAGGCAGAGCTGAAGAAGCCTTAATAATATACTTATCACAGCATCACCTAGGTTGGAAAACACCTTTAAGATCATCAAATCCAACCATTATCCCAACATTAACAGTCATCAACAGTCCTTATATACATATTTTTATTTTTAAGTAGCTGAAGCCTTAGTAATATATATTTAATCCAAAGCTGAGAAACACTTCAGGTCAAAAAACGTCTGAGTTTCTATTTATACTGTACTGCTCTTAAGCTCTGAACATCAGTGAACATATTGTTGGCTTGGAACTTTCAAAAAAGCCAGCTAGCACTGGGCTGCAATAAATAAGCCATACTTCAGAGAAAGAGTGTATCAATTTTGAAACAAAGTTGCAACTTTTTGTGGTTGTTTCACCAAAGAACTTGGCACAAGTCCTAGAAGATGATATACTGACTTTGATTTTGGGATATGGTTAATGTCATATATCGCTCAAACATCTGTAGACCAAAGTACAGCCACAAAGTATTTGTGGTATATACATAGCTTGTAAAAACCAAATTACACCGTGCAGCTGGAAGAACCTTCTGCAAACTCTCAATATAAGAACATTATCATTTAACAGATCCTCTTACATCAGCTAGCCTTGAAAAATAACCTAAGACTTCAGACTGATGTAAATTAAGGATTGAATTAAAAAAAAATCAGTGCAGCTATCTTAGCACAATTTTCTATGTTGGCAATTTTATTAGGGGTAGCTTTTCAAGTTACGTTAAAGGGACTTATACTGAATCAAAAGGCTCCTCAAAACTGTGTAGGAGCATTCACCCAGTGAGTTAACTGGGTGTCAAGCCTATGCCAGTCAGACCATACCACTTACACTTAAAAGAGAAGGCAAGTTTGTAAACATTCCTGCTGCTTATCAGGTTTCTTTAAAATAAATTCTAAGAGACATTACCAAGGCAAGACTTCCTTTCTCATTTACTATTCAAACCAAATGGACGGGTTCCTTGTTCCTTATAACTGTTAGCTATACACAAGGTCCTTCTAGAAAAGACCGTAAATGCAGCGACGGTTCTGATTAACTGATCTTTCGTCAGTGCTTACAGAACAATTTAAACTAGACCCTAGTTAAAAAAACAATTTAAAAAAAATGACGTAACTGAGCAGAACTACAAACATGACTGCCAAAGTCCCATTCCTGCAGGCAGCTGCAAAGGGAGTTTCCCCAAACGCACACAGACACTTAATGTGGGAGTTTCCAGAAATTATTTATTTCCTTGGCAGAAGTTCTCAATTCTAAAATATTATAGTTGAAATAATTTTACTGCTAGACTGATTTTTTGATGAACTGCAAGCAATTCTATCACTAATGTACTCACAATTGATAATTTAGGGAGCACTGCTGGACTATTAAACAATTTCTGCTTACCTGTCAAAACACCATTAAGCTTTTAAGCTGGCAGACCACTGAACTTTAGTAAAAGCAACACCTAAATAAAGGCTTTTAGAAATTTATAAGAGGAAGTCAAATATTCACTCCGATCTTCAAAGAGGGCAAGAAGGAAGACCTGGGTAACTATAGAACAGTCGGCCTCACCTCCATCCCTGGAAAGGTGATGGAACAACTTATCCTGGGTGCTGTCTCTAGGCATATCAAGGATAAGAGGGTCATTAGGGGCAGTCAACATGGCTTCACCAAGGGGAAGTCATGCTTGACCAACCTGAGAGCCTTTTATGAGGACATAACCCAGTGGATGGATGATGGTAAAGCAGTGGATGTGGTCTATCTTGATTTCAGTAAAGCATTTGACACAGTCTCCCACAGCATCCTCGCAGCTAAACTGAGGAAGTATGGTCTGGATGATCAGGTAGTGAGGTGGATTGTGAACTGGCTGAAGGAAAGAAGCCAGAGAGCTGTGGTCAATGGGACAGAGTCTAGTTGGAGGCCTGTATCTAGTGGAGTCCCTCAGGGGTCAGTACTGGGACCAGTACTATTCAATATATTCATCAATGATTTGGATGAGGGATAGAGTGCTCTGTCAGCAAGTTTGCTGATGACACCAAACTGGGAGGAGTGGCTGACACACCAGAAGGCTGTGCTGCCATTCAGAGAGACCGAGACAGGCTGGAGAGCTGGGTGGGGAGAAATTTAATGAAATATGTATAACAGCAGCAAGTGTAGAGTTTTGCATCTGGGGAAGAACAACCCCATGTGCCAGGATAAGTCAGGGACTGAGCTGTTGGAGAGCAGCGTAGGGGAAAGGGACCTGGGGGTCCTGGTGGACAGGAGGATGACTATGAGCCAGCAATGTGCCCTTGTGGCCAAGAAGGCCAATGGCATCCTGGGGTGTATCAGGAGGGGGGTGGTTAGTAGGTCAAGAGAGGTACTCCTCCCCCTCTACTCTGCCCTGGTGAGGCCGCATCTGGAATATTGTGTCCAGTTCTGGGCCCCCTAGTTCAAGAAGGACAGGGAGAGAGAGTCCAGCGCAGAGCCACAAAGATGATGAAGGGAGTGGAACATCTTCCTTATGAGGAAAGGCTGAGGGAGCTGGGTCTCTTTAGCTTGGAGAAGAGGAGACTGAGGGGTGACCTCAGTAGTGTTTATAAATATGTAAAGGGTGAGTGTCATGAGGATGGAGCCAGGCTCTTCTCAGTGACATCCAACGACAGGACTAGGGGCAATGGGTGCAAGCTGGAACAGAGGAGGTTCTGTTTGAGGTCCCTTCCAATCCCTAACATTCGGTGATTCTGTGATTCATTACTGATTATAAACTCTATTGCTGACCCCAACAACAAGCTGCTAATTGAATACTGAAGAAATCCAGCAGGCACTGGTTCAGAGGAAGCATTTGGTCATGTCATGCGTGAGCCCTTCAAGCTTTCACGTCCCTCTTCTGGCAGACTGCCCTAACCTTATGTTTAAGGAAATATACCTCTGCAGGCAAGTGGCTGCAGCCAGCACCAAAGAGGAAGCTCAATTTCTGTCAGACCCAGGGAAAATGAGACAAAAAATTCCTATTTTTATTTTCCTTATAAAAAGAATACGTGATACAATTTAAAGACAAAGTGTAACTGCAAAGACTCACTCTATACTTTACTGCTGTACAACACAGTAGATGGTGCTGGTTTCTAAGTAGTGATGCAGTGAAGCATCTTAGAGTTTGCTCTTCTCATACCTGGAAACTCTGACTAGGAGCCGGAATCTCAAAATAAGCTAATAACCATGCAAGTGTAATTTATAGAATTAGAAGGCTCAACTGGTCCGTATTTCTAATGGAGAGTCCCCACCTCCAACAGCTTTGAAGCTCCTTGTGCTCACAACATCACATAAGCAACCAGGTGTACCAGAAATAAGGTTTCTTTACTCCGATTCCAGTGACTGTTCACTTTTAAATCGCAACAGGGACTTCTCTAAAGGATGTTGTAAGGTGTAAGTATTCTGCCACTCCTACCACCAGCCACCCGAAACACTAAGATCAAAGGACTGAAACAGGTAGAAGCATGGATTACAATAACCAGGATTTAAGGCTACAGTGCATTTCATCACTTGGGGAAACACTGCTTTCTTTAAAAATAAACACACACAAAACAACAAACCAAACATGCACTGGAAAGAAGAATCTCTGCAAACTCATGCTCACTTTCTATAAAAGCTGAATTTAATTGTAACCACCAGATCATATGATTTTAGGTCAAGATTTTAAAATTAAAACAAATGTACACTGCAAGGCTGTGCCAGAAAGACAGCACTAAACAAACTATTTCAATTTGGAGGACAGGAGAGAGAACAGTCTTTTCGCTTAACCCTACTAATGTATAACCATGTGCAATGGGCTTCTTCTACAAGACAATTTGGACAATGCCATTTTAATGATTTCTTTTATTGAAATCATCATATGTATGACCAAAAGGAAAATAATTTATTCCCCCTTAAATCTTTTTTAAATGAACTCCAAAAACAAGGATTAGCCCGACATTGACCTACACTTCCGAAGCTGTAGAGCTGCATTCAAAAGTGAGTTCCCACAGGTCTGCTTTCAAGCACAGAACATACTCATATGCAATACATCCTAAGATGTGAACAACTACATTCTTATTTTACATGACAGATCAGTTTGCCTAAAGGCAAATACAGCACAGGCACAGTGCCAACAAAGTCTGCAGGAAGGTTTCACGATGGGTACAAAAAATGCACATTGTATTATAAAAGCAACAAACACCTGACAGTAAAAGGCAAGGAACTAAAACACAAGTTCTAGATTCTTACTTCCTATCATAGAAGCCTAGAATGGTTTGGGTTGGAAGGGACCTTAAGATCATCTAGTTCCAGCCCCCCTCCCCCCCCATGGGCAGGGACACCTCCCACTAGACCAGGTTGCTCTAATCTTGATGTCACTTAACTCTTCTCCTCAAATCAGCTCCTTTTCTGACCTGTCTTGAAAGTCAAGACATATACTATTATAAAAGCCTGCACATGTAAATTAAAATCCTTTTTAGAGTGGTGATCTCAAAGGAGTGTGGTGGGTTGACCCTCGCTGGACACCAGGTGCCCACCAAAGACACTGTCACTCCCCTCCTCAGCTGGACAGGGGAGAGAAAATACAATGAAAGGCTCACAGGTCGAGATAAGGCCAGGGAGAGATCACTCAGCAATCACTGTCATAGGCAAAACAGACTGAACTTGGGGAAATTAGTTTCATTTATTATCAATGAAAATCAGACTAGGATAATGAGAAAATAAAAACAAAATCTTAAAAAACACCTTCCCCCCTTCCCAGGCTCAACTTCACTCCTGATTTTCTATACCTTTTCCCCTGCAAAGACACACAGGGGGATGGGAAATAGGGCTTGCAGTCAGTTCATCACGTGTTGTGTCTGCTTTTCCTTCCTCCTCAGGGGGAGGACTCCTCACACTCTTCCCCTGCTCCAGCATGGGGTCCCTCCCATGCGAGACAGTCCTCCATGAACTTCTCTAACATGAGTGCTTCCCATGGGCTGCAGTTCTTCACAAGCTGCTCCAGCACAGATCCCTTCCACAGGGTGCAGTCCTTCAGGGACAGACTGCTCCAGTGTGTGTCCCCCATGGGGTCACAAGTCCTGCCAACTGATCTGTTCCAGCGCGGGCTTCCCACAGGGTCACAGTCTCCTTCTGGCATCCACCTGCTCCAGTATGGGGGTCTTCCACAGACTGCAGGTGGATATCTGCTCCACCATGGACCTCCATGGGCTGCAGGGGGACAGCCTGCGTCATGGTCTTCACCATGGGCTGCAGGGGAATCTCTGCTCCAGCACCTGGAGCACCTCCTCCCCTCCTACTTCACTGACCTTGCGGTCTGCAGAGTTGTTCCTCTCACATATCCTCACTCCTTTCTCCAGCTGCAATTGCTGTTGGTGTTGCACATTTTTTCCCATTCTTAAATAAGTTATCCCAGAGGCACTACCACCAGCACTGACGAGCTCGGCCTTGGCCAGCAGGGGGTCTGTCTGGGAGCTGGCTGGCATTGGCTCTGTTGGACACAGGGGAAGCTTCTAACAGCTTCTCACAGAAGCCACCCCTGTAGCTCCCCCACTACCAAAACCTGGCCACACAAACCCAACAGAGGAGGGGAAAAAAACAAACAAAAGAAAAATGCTGTAATGCATCTGGCTTAATGCACAGTAATTGAGAAACTGGGAATACAGAAATCCATCTCAGACTCCAAGATGTTAGGTTTTGGTGCTTCAGAATGACACCAGTAGGCCCCTGACCTACAAATTCTTAGGCTGGAAGAATATTCTGTGTCTACTCAGTTCTTACACTATTCTATAAGCGCTCCTCAGATCTGACTCCACACAGCTATTCCTATTGTCCCAGCAAGTGATAAAAAAAAATAAATAAAAATGGTCTGTAAACTAGAACATTCACTTGAAATGATATTCCTATTTCCTTCCCATCAACTCTTTTTTAAAACATTAAGATGTAAGCACTTATTCCAGTCAAAGTTTGAATCTAGTAGAAGCCTGGAATTTTTTATATACACTCTACAGTCCAGTTTTATTTTTTCCCCACCCCCTTTTAATTTGAAGATGCTTCTTGGCATCACATTAACCTATTATATCATAGAGAACTTGCCTGTTTCCAAATCCTTTCTTAAACATCTAAGAGCATTGACTATTCTTTCCATTCTTATGGTCACATCAAAGCTGTCCCAAAGAACATATGGCTGACTCCTGGCCTCATTGACTTTTGACTGACAAGACTTATTTTTATTTATTACATACACTTTTACAATATTTACAGATTACCTTCCTGCTATACACATCCTAGATATTCTTAAGGCATCCTAAATACAAGTCACTCATACACAATGAAGAGCTGAAGCTGGATTTCACTTGCACAAAGGAAATTCAGGAATTTGGGTCAATGGATCAGTCCTGTTTCAACTTAAGTAATCAAACCTGACATCTTTGTGTAGTAAATACAACAACAGTTCACCCAGACTCAAGCCAAATGACAGATCATACATATCACAGATGCACTGGTTCAGCTGCATGTGCTACTGGCACTCTAAAAGGTCTACAGAAGCTGAACTTTAAGGAAGAAAGTGCTGTTTCTGCACGCTTTTAAGATATTTAATGGTATTTGCGACATTTTCTATAGCATTTGAAACCATACAGACTGATACACTTAACATCCTCTAAAAAACTGCACTTACAATCTCAAAGCATAGACGTGCATTACAGACACATGTTTCTATCTACAGCTATAAAAAGAACTCTCAGCTTTAGAGGTATACTAGAAAACATTGGAAGTGCATTAAACTCTGTCCAAAAAGCCTCCCCCTTCCTCCAGAAAATATCAGACAATCTTTCATACATTCTAGTCATTTAATGTTAACTAATAAGCCACTAACTTAATGAAAGACATTTCTTGGGTTATAATAAAGTTAATTTTCAATTTCTGTCATGTACATACTCTCCTATGGAGAGAATCCACACAAGAGGTCTTTGGAAGAGGAACAACTATTCTCTGATATCTTAATACTTGTTCTTGCTTAGATACAAATAAAAATGGATGTACTTGTTAGTACAGTTAGAAAAATTTGGTGCCAATGTTACAAACACCATCTGTTATGGTTCTTCCAAGAAAAACAAAATAGTCATAAATGAAAGACTAACATTGCTAATCAAAACAGTAGTATTATACTAATTTTTTGTCACAAGACATAGTAAGACTTGTCTACCTTTTATGTCCAGATTTGACATTTATAATTGTAATAACAGTTATTTAAAAGTTTTATTTTATTTTTTGAAACGGGCAACAGAAAAGTAACAACAAAATCATTGTGCTTCACTTGATTGCTCCAGTGCTGCTTCCTCTCCTGTGCAGTCTCCCAGAGAGCCAGCAGCTGGCATGGCACAACCCAAACCAAGGAGTGCAAGGACTGCAATAGTTACGGTTTAACTGAATGTGAAAAAAATAAGCCTTAAGTCAGAAAGGATAGAGAGAATACTAGGAAGTATTACCACCAAAGTACACACAATTGATCTGGAAAGAGTTCTTGCTATGTACTGTACACCTTGAAATCTTAAAGCTGGAATTTTCTGCTGGTTTGGAATGCTATATAGCTTTATCGTTTTTTCATTTCACTCTGTTGGAGGTGCAACTATTCAGTTAGGAATCACAAGGAACCTATTCTCCAAGACTTGCCATCCCTTTTGATATTCTAGCCGCTCTACAGAACGCCACCCTCAATCCTTTTCATTCTGTTGCAAACTCCTTTTTCTTTTTCTAGGTTATGTTGCTGAAATATGCAACATAAAATCATCAGACCTTAGGACACAAGGGTTAAACAGAGCATAGTGATACATTTTACCTTCTTCTTAGCACGGTATTATCAGGAACACATCAGGTTTGTATTTGCTTTTTATGTGAACTCATGCCTGAGTATCAGGCCAAGTTAATATTTAGTCTATACCTGTGAGCTGCTCAAAACCCTAAAAACCCAACAATAAGAAACTAAGAAAAGGAAAGGAAAATTGGCCAACACCACTACTGCACCTGGTAAAGACTGTGTGGGAGACAGAGCTTTCTCAAAACTTTTGTTTCCGTAAGAAGGTAAGAATGACACTTCACAACTCCCTATTCATGAGGTGCATTTCTTCCAGGGACCTTCTGCAAATAACACCTAAGTCCCAGTTCAACAGCCCAGCGAGCTTCCTACTGCCAAGTAATTATTAAATAGCATGATATTGTTGTAGGCCATTAGATGAGAGGTTAGTACATCTTTAGTGATTAACAGGTTTGTCACTAATCCCTCACCACCTGCCAACCCAATTTTGCTGGGGAGCTGAATCTCACAGTGCAAGCAAACAAGTGGCATCAGCAGCACTGTGACACCCTTCTCTTCCAACAAGACAT
Source organism: Podargus strigoides (assembly GCA_028020825.1). NCBI lineage: Eukaryota > Metazoa > Chordata > Aves > Caprimulgiformes > Podargidae > Podargus > Podargus strigoides. Next base: position 9,890,547 of record CM051621.1, on the reverse strand, counting down.
CCTTCTACCCCGGCAGTCCTCTCATTTTTCTAGGACCAATGAGCCAGAGCATCAGCTAAGCCCTGCTAAGGAGAAGAGCTGCTAGCCTGCAGGGAGGAGAAGAAACACGACTGTGGAAATAGAGATGCCATGCGACTGTGGAGAAACAGTCTGGCAGCAGAGGCACAGCAGGCACAGTGCCAATATGACAGAGAGTTTCTGGACTTAATCGCTTTGGTATTATTTAGTACTGTGTACAATTGGAAACACAGTACTCCATCTTATCAGCATTGTTCCCATCATTATTAGAAAGGTTATTTGAACCTCAAAGCAAGAGATTTGAGATTCAGCAAACTCACACATTCCTCTGATAATGCTTCAATTTGCCTCTTCACTCAGATCAGTGGCTTTCTGAACAACACCCATCTTCACAACATCCATCTTCATAACAGCTGTGATATTTGCCCAGAGACAGGAATAAGGGCTGGGGGGTAGGGATGACTCATTGAGGCTTTGAACTCAGAGGGAAAAAAGAATTTCACTGTGACTTCTTCCCATAATAGCTTCCCACAAAAACAGTTTCCTCTAAGTGCCTAGAGAATAGTTAGGCTATCTAACTCTTCTCCTAAACATGAAAACTACATTTAAAATATTCCTTTTCCCCTTCCAAATTTCCCTCCCTCCCCCACTGCACAGTCACACCCCAAGTATTTAGCTAGCAGAATCCCAGCAGTCTGCCATGCTTCATTTACTCCTGAGAAAGAGTACCCACACAAGCTTATTGATGGTGGGACTGGAGTAAATCTGGGCCACACTATCCATCATTTTATATTTGTTTGAGTTCTTCTAAGTCCAGGATCACACTTCTGTTGTATACAATACCATTAGTATTCTGCTCTTCGGGGAAGAGAGCTACTAATCTTATAACAAGACTCGTTTGCTGCTGCTGCAATGGGTATTTGTCTTCTCAGAAAACCCTTTCTGGTTAGTGATCTGTTGAGTGTGTTCACCTATTTACAGTCCTAATGCAGGTCTCCAGTTAGAAATCAAAGGTAAGTACTCTCTCCTAGATACCAAACCACAGAGACTGCACAGGATTGATTGTGCTGTGCTCCTACAGGTGGTACATCCACTTTGCCAACAGAAAGCATATTTCTCCACACAATCTGTACAAAAGTCTGCATATACAAATCACATCCCTCTCATTTAAACCTGCACAGTGCTTTGGATACTTATCTACCTGGCATGATGGTGGAGTCTGATTAACTGACCTTATTAATGTTTATAAATATGAAAAGGGTGAGTGTCATGAGGATGGAGCCAGGCTCTTCTCAGTGACATCCAATGATAGGACAAGGGGCAACGGATGCAAGCTGGAACATAGGAGGTTCCACATAAATGTGAGGAAGAATTTCTTCACAGTGAGGGTAACAGAACACTGGCACAGGCTGCCCAGAGAGGTTGTGGAGTCTCCTTCTCTGGAGACATTCCAAACCCGCCTGGACATGTTCCTGTGTGACCTGACCTAGGTGTTCCTGCTCTGGCAGGGGGATTGGACTAGATAATATTTTGAGGTCCCTTCCAATCCCTAACATTCTGTGATTCTGTGAAAAATTACAGTGGAAATCTTGAATGTTTAAGCCTGACTGATTAAGAACAGTTAGCAGCTGCTCAGGTCACTCCTTTTCCCAAACACAGCTCCAAGTGCCTCATTTTGATGAGTCAAGTTTACAGAACAGGTCAGTTTTGAATTAGCTAATTATAAGCCTTTCATGTGACAATAGGACCTGTAGGCTCATACTCTAGGCTTCTTTGTGCTAAATTTCCCTCTACATCATTATCAGGATATAAAGTAGGAGAAATGCTAATCCTTCCAGGAATATAGGAAAGCACAGAAAACAATTAAAAGGAAGACAACTAGCTCTAAAAATAATTAAAAAAAAGGCATATGTATCTAAAGCATATAGTTTTATTAGTATAAGGAAATACCCGAAGCTGACTTCAGTACATGGCCTTGGTCAGAACAGTGCAATTGCTAGATCTGTGTAAGAGCCTTAGGAACGTATGTAATGAAAGAGCAACATTTAGTAACAGCCTGCACCACCTCTGCAATAAGATCATACCACAGTGCTCTGAGATAAGAGATGCTCTTACTTGAGGAAATAACTGTCTTGCACTTGTGATACACTGAACTTAGTCTCTTCAGAGTGTATAACAAGTTCCAGCTTGGTCTAGGAGAAACAAACAATTACGTGACATGTTGTAATAGAATTACTATTAAGCAACATCAAGGTAATGATTTACTCTTTTTAGTAGGGTTGTCACAAGATTAGAGACTAATGATTTAAGCCTCTGTTGCTTGGGTGTAGGAACTAGCTCTCAAGATTAACTACATTCTGGTTTGAATGCCAACCTCAGCACTTAGACACATGTAAGCAACTTCTGCTGAAATTAAGGGGGACTAGGTAGACTTTGAGGTGAAATTTGTAAGCATGTGGCATTGAAACTGTAACTTGTTACTTTATAGAACAATTTTAACAAGTTTTGCAAATACACCAACAGAGAGATTGTCCCTCACTCATGTCACAATGTTAAGAAGTACGGTAAGGCTTGTAAAATAATTTAAGAGAGCTGATAAAACACAAGATGAAGGATCGTTTCAAAGAAATTTCAACTTGGAGTAAGATTTACATGCAGACATGTAGAAAGGCAGATCAAATCTAGTTTCTACTTCTATAGGCTCAACAGAGTATAACCCCAAAAATTATACTTCATGAGACTTCTAAATAAGTTTCCTCCACACCTCAACAGACTACTATTTATTTAATAGGAAAACATGCAAATATTTATAAAAATGATTATTTCCAGAACGATGACTAATGTCTATCACTACAGTAGCTGAAGTCAAAAATAGAATGGGGAAACAAAGCTTCCTACCAAACCACTTTTTTTTTTTACTTTTTTTTTTTTTTTTTGTCTTGCAAGCCATATTTCACCAAACAAGACCGAGGTATTCACAACATTATCTACTTCTGCCTCTCTTCTTCCTTTTTTGTTACTAAGCAGTTATTACATGAAAAATGAGAAGAAGTAACACACACTTTTACACTTACTAGAATCTGTCTCAGGATCCGAGATGCTGCCCTGAAGTGCTGCATAAATAAAGGTAAAGACATCTCAGTGACTGATTTCAGCATAGTGAAGTTCTCCTGGAGAGTAGAAAGCTTATTTGTCTGGAGAAGAACTAAATATGAAAGTGGAAACTAATGTGTTCAGTAATATTTCCCTCCTCTAAGGGTTCTTCTTTTTATTTTGAGTATCTTTAAAAGAAAAACTCAGTGTTAATACAAGATGAAGCTGAAGTTTAAAGTCACCTCAATTTAAGACCATTTAGAATTAAGTCTTGCTTTTGTTTAAGAATTAATTATTAAATTGCACAGCACAGGTTCATGGTTAATCTAAATAGGAAGATTGCCAGCTAAACTAGACCTGACCTTATTTCCATCTGTTAAAGCAGAATAACACCAAAAGATACACTTCAGCTGGCAGTTCCAGGCTGGCTAACCTGAACAATGAAAAGTGCATTTACACTTGGTAACAATGGAGTTCAGGTCACTGAAGCCTAATCTAAATTAACATTCTTGTCTTAACAGAGACAAAACCTATACATGCAGACTACATGTCCATCACCCCATATGTTTTATTTATTTTTTTTGACCATACAAGTACTAAACTGAGGAATCCTAAATCATCCTACTTCCTTGTACTGTTCTCTCTCCCCTTGATTATTTGGATATGCTTCAAACTCAGAAATCTTTTCCTTTTAGTCATGTCTCTATTATGTGTAAACCACCTCTCATGATGAGTCTTCCAGCACACTTCCCATCACCGCTCCCTCTAGTCAACACTTAAACAAAGATCTCTGAGGTACCAACAGTTCCAGACATGCCTACTGGTGCCGTTGGACTCTCCCAGCCTTTTCTTTCCAAGTACTGCCAGAAGCAAGAATGACGAAAATAACTCAAACTCCAAAACACCGGTGGTTTTTCTACAGCAAGTTGGGACTAATTACTTAACTGGAACTTGGTAATCAGTGTTAAGTCAGAGTCCTGGAAATTTACAAACTAGCTGTAAGACAGGAGATGAACTGTAATGCAAAATACTAATAGCCAATGCATCCTTTAGTAAATTTCAGGTCTACATATTGCTACTCCTACTCTGCTCTAGGTGTGAGCAGCTACTGTCTAGAAGCACCAGTCAGTCAGTGTGGGGTTTCTTTTTTTAAACTCACTGAAGCTATATTGAAACCGATACAGTGCCTGAATTCTAGCATCGTTGTGATACTGCTCCATACATGCAAAAAGCACATTGTGGTATTGCTGCACAGCACAGTTAAAAATAATCCATAAGATAAATAGTTGACCCACCTCCAGTTTTTCTGTCATGCATCAATTTTGACAAAGAAAGAAGAAAACAAAAACACTCTCTCTGCCTGAAGACTGAGGCCACAGACTGTTATCACTCTCCTAGGTATGCTGAAAACAGTAAAAAGACAGAGAAAAAGCCACTGGAGAGGGAGATGGGGGGGTTGAGTTCCAACGGAAATTCCATTTTCATATTTTGAGGAAACCACCTGGAATGAAAGATTTCCTGCTTGAAGTGCCCTTACAGGTGAGTTCATGATTAAAGGCATACATTAAGTTTCTCCTAGCTCTGTGTTTTATGACAAAGCTGAAGGGATAATGAAATAAAAGCCTTGGTTTAATATGTTCAGTAACTTTCCTGTTTGGGGGCTGTAATAATATATTCCCTGCACTGAAACAATCAAAAATATCAATGAAGTGTTTTACAGTGATATACCAAGTCCTTTGTGCATGCATGTATCAAGAGGAGATAACATTGTACACATAAACAAAGTTTAGTTACAATGTCTACTGCATCAAGCAACAACAATCACAATCGGTTCACACAGACCACTGTAAAGTTGTTGTAAAGTGATCTCAGATCTGAGGGCAGGTATTAAGTTTTCTAAATGTTCCCTGCAAGAGTCAAAGTCATTTCCATGCTGTAAAAGTCTCTGAAAGCATCTAAATCCATTTGGAATTATCAGGAATTACCACAGGCATCCCAAGTGCTCAGTACAGTATATGGTATCATCACCTACACAAATTAGAGTCAGTCATACTGTAAAGAACACAACCCAAAACTCCAGTCATCCTGCCCTAACATATCCAAGCAAATGGTCTACAATGACAAAAACAAATCTCGTGTTTTATAAGTTACAGTAGAGTGGTTCCATTTAACTATGGACAAGGTGCTTACCTTTTAAAAAATGTAAGGATACAAAGCTAGCTTGAACTAGGAAGTTCCTTTTTTGACAAATTACCACTAGAAGAGCGGGGGGGTGGGGAAGTGGGGTGGGAATTAAAGACATATGCACTCCCTGGAAGACAGAACAGTCCTAATGATTCAAATGTACCTCCTGCTCCATTCTGACAGAAGTGCTCCTGATTATACATGATTATGATGTACAGTTTGTCGGTCAATGTTATAACTTGGTGTAAATAAAATAAAAATCTAGAAAGCTTTAACCAGTTGAACAGTGAGAATTTTCAAGCATAAAGAGGCTGAAAACAGGAGTTCCCTGGCCACCTTGGGAGTTTTACCTGCGGCCTTCCTGGAAAGATAATATTGTAAGGAAGCAAAGGTCTGCTTTCCCTGCCTCTGAGCAACACCTATACAAAGTTTAATCCAGTAGCAATACTTGGAAAGCAGCTATTCCTACACTTAGCCAAAGACTTGCTTATTTCACACCAGCTATCTAGCTCATTTTAGGAGACAGACCCAGAATGTCCACCTTCCAGGATGCTAAGATTTGCCAGAACTACTTCAGAGAGCGCCCTGGCTACAGATGAGATTCCCGGAATTAATCTGGTTAAACCAGCCTGTGACTGTGGCAGGAAGATACAACAAGAATCCTTACATAGGAAGTCGTCTCTGCATTCCCCCCCTAACTATTGCCCTGTTTAAAATTAATCCCTTAGCTCGGGGAAAATAGTTTTCGGATTCCTGCATGTCTTAAATGAAATGTGGACTCTTCAACCTCCTTCCTATCTAACAAGGAAATAAGAAATTCAACATAAGAGTTTAATGGCAAGACTGAAAAAACCTTCAAACAGGTCTTGGAGAAACACAGTGGAGACAGCATATTGCTCTTCAAAAGCACGGTGTACTGAGAATTGTGTTACATGCTCTAGTCTAGTCATCTATCTTAAGCAAGCAGTCTGATGATACATAAGCTTGTAATATATAGGATGATAAATAATACCTTAAAGTTTACAACAATACCCAGTGTGGTCCTACTGATCAAAACTACAGTGCCTTCAATTCTTTCTTCAACACATAGCAAAAGGCATAACTTGCCTAGACATTCTAGCATAACATGAGTAGAAGAGGTGTTGATTAACAAGGGAATTAGCAACAGTCCATAAATATCAGAGGAACAGACAGTGATATACGTACATGTGATAACAGTATAAAAAAATGCACATTCCATTTAGTATCATATTTACAGAAATGTATCGTGTCTCTCGGATTACCTTTGAGACTGCCTTAAGTCCCTCTGATTTCTAGACTCCCAACTCCTTTCCAGACACTGTTCCTTACAGTACAGGTTCAAAAGCAAATGTGAAGCAATGTCATAAGGAAATGTTTTTGTGACTTTAAAAAAAAAGGCCAGAAGAATGCTTAGCTACACAAGAGAGTAGTAGCCATCTAGGAGGATATTTTCTTTCGTCTCTCAGAAATCCCCATAAGAAGACAAAACACATTGTGGAAGAATCATTGTATCAACCAATACTTTCAAATCTAAACTAAACCAATTTACTTTAGAAGTCCCCTGGTAATTGTTGCAAGTCCTCACCAGTGTTTACAGAGCTATCCATCACTTCTGCTGAGTCTGAGCTTGTATGAACTTTCCTGCAAGGTCCGACAGAAGTAGTAAGCCAAGATCCTGATCCTACAGTAACAAAACCGAACAGTTTTACAAACAACAGGGCTATTTACATCTGCAAGTACTTTTAAGATCAGGGCTTAAGCCAACAACAATTAATTGAGACAATACTTGCAGGGCTGCACATTCCAAACAACTTATGAAACTGCTGGATAATCTGATGAAAGTGTAATTCACCCATTTTCTAACATTGCCAAACAGCCTGCAAGATATACCAACACTAAGTCAATGCCATCACGCTAAAACACATACTCCTCTATTTGCACAATCTCACCATATTGCAAGGACCTCTTCTTCCGAGCTCAAGTTCAGTGCATCCCAACAGGCAGGAAGTCAAGAAAGGGTGCCAGGAGACCTGCATGGTTAAACAGGGAACTGCTGGGCAAACTCAAGGGGAAGAAGAGAGTGTACAGATCGTGGAAGGAGGGGCTGGCCACTTGGGAGGAATATAAGTCTGTTGTCAGAGGATGCAGGGAGGCAACTAGGAAAGCCAAGGCCTCCTTGGAATTAAACCTTGCAAGACAGGTCAAGGACAAGAGAAAGGGCTTCTTCAAATACATTGCAGATAAAACTAACACTAGAGGCAATGTAGGCCGACTGGTGAATGAGGTGGGTGCCCTGATGACAGAGGATAAAAAGAAGGCATAGTTACTGAATGCCTACTTTGCCTCTGTCTATACTGCTGGAGGCTGTCCTGAGGAGCCCAGGACCCCTGAGGCTCCAGAGGAAGCCAGGATAGGGGAGGACTTTGTCCTGGTTGATGAGGACTGGGTTAGGGATCAGTTAAGCAACCTGGACATCCATAAATCCATGGGTCCTGATGGGATGCACCCACGGGTGCTGAGGGAGCTGGTGGATGTCATTGCTAGGCCACTCTCCATCATCTTTGTTGAGTCATGGGGAACGGGAGAGGTGCCTGAGGACTGGAGGAAAGCAAATGTCACTCTGGTCTTCAAAAAGGGCAAGAAGGAAGACCCAGGTAACTATAGACCGGTCAGCCTCACCTCCATCCCTGGAAAGGTGATGGAATAACTTATCCTGGGTGCTGTCTCTAGGCATATCAAGGATAAGAGGGTCATTAGAGGCAGTCAACATGGCTTCACCAAGGGGAAGTCATGCTTGATCAACCTGAGAGCCTTTTATGAGGACATAACCCAGTGGACAGATGATGGTAAAGCAGTGGATGTGGTTTATCTTGATTTCAGTAAAGCGTTTGACACAGTCTCCCACAGCATCCTTACAGCTAAACTGAGAAAGCGTGGTCTGGATGATGAGGTAGTGGGGTGGATTGTGAACTGGCTGAGGGAAAGAAGCCAGAGAGTTGTGGTCAATAGGACAGAGTCTAGTTGGAAGCCTGTATCTAGTGGAGTCCCTCAAGGGTTGGTACTGGGACCAGTACTATTCAATATATTCATCAATGATTTGGATGAGGGATAGAGTGCTCTGTCAGCAAGTTTGCTGATGACACCAAACTGGGAGGAGTGGCTGACACACCAGAAGGCTGTGCTGCCATTCAGAGAGACCGAGACAGGCTGGAGAGCTGGGTGGGGAGAAATTTAATGAAATACGTATAACAGCAGCAAGTGTAGAGTCTTGCATCTGGGGAAGAACAACCCCATGTGCCAGTATAAGTCAGGGACTGAGCTGTTGGAGAGCAGCGTAGGGGAAAGGGACCTGGGGGTCCCGGTGGACAGCAGAGTGACCATGAGCCAGCAATGTGCCCTTGTGGACAAGAAGGCCAATGGCATCCTGGGGTGTATTAGAAAGGGAGTGGTTAGTAGGTCAAGAGAGGTTCTCCTCCCCCTCTACTCTGCCCTGGTGAGGCCACATCTGGAATATTGTGTCCAGTTGTGGGTGCCCCAGTTCAAGAAGGACAGGGAACTGCTTGAGAGAGTCCAGCACAGAGCCACAAAGATGATTAAGGGAGTGGAACATCTCCCTTATGAGGAAAGGCTGAGGGAGCTGGGTCTCTTTAGCTTGGAGAAGAGGAGACTGAGGGGTGACCTCATTAATGTCTATAAATATGTAAAGGGTGAGTGTCATGAGGATGGAGCCAGGCTCTTCTCAGTGACATCCAATGATAGGACAAGGGGCAACAGGTGCAAGCTGGAACATAGGAGGTTCTACATAAATATGAGGAAGAACTTCTTCCCAGTGAGGGTAACAGAGCACTGGCACAGGCTGCCCAGAGAGGTTGTGGAGTCTCCTTCTCTGGAGACATTCAAAACCCACCTGGATGCGTTCCTGTGTGATCTGATCTAGGTATTCCTGCTCCAGCAGGGGGATTGGACTAGATGATCTTTTGAGGTCCCTTCCAATCCCTAACATTGTGTGATTCTGTGACTTTTTCTTTGCCAGACATCTTCTTTATTAAAGCTAGCAATGGTGTGATCAAGTTTGCAACAGAGTAGTATATATACAATCCTCTGTCATGTTAAAAGCAGACAAATAATCAATCATAGAACAGCCTTGGTTGCCTGCGGGAGCTTACAGATTCATGGTCAACTGATCGGAACACAGGAATTCTCAGACAACCCTGCCTGAGATGCCTGCAGGAATTTATCTTGATGTATTCATTCTTACTGGTTTGAAAACTTCAAATCTCTTCCAGAACTGGCGTCTCTGCATCTCCTTCCTTTACATCTCTTTTTTTTGTAAAAAAAAAAAAAAAAAAAAAAAAAAGCAGCAGCAGCTCTTTATTTTCTGGATGTTTTAGCATGGTTTGTCATGCTTTGTGGAGAAGTTTATGGAGAGCTAGGAGATTTTAAAACACAAAAATGACAAACAGCATTTAACCCACCACTAAGCTGACCCAGTACTGACTCCTCAGTAACGGAATATTGGCAAGGGGTATCTGCTAATCAGCTCTCTTGCAACAGCAAGATAGTTCCAAAATACACTAACAGGAAGGGAAAGAAACATGTGTTATGCCTAAAAGAAGAAAAGCAAGTTAATTCTACTTTTGTCTGTAGCATGAAAGAGGTACGTGAATGAAAAACTGCAAAGGCTCTAGCTCTACATTTCCTGTACAAATACAACTAAAAATAAGCAGGAGAGGGGTAAAATTATTCAGATCTGAATTTGTTTCACAGTAACACTATTGGCACAGTGAAAGTGGAAATCTGGTTTTCACAGTAGGAAACATACCAGTCTAATGCAACTAATTTCACACAGGAAACTGAAGTCCTGTCTGTGCACCAGCAAGAGAGGCTCTTTGACATCTGCTCTGCAACACTACTTCATCTGTAACGATGGAGTTAGACAGGGTAGAAGGCTAGTTCTGTCCCACTGCTGACCTGCTCTTTGCTGGCAGCATGAAGAAGCAAGAGAAGAGGTCTTAGCAGACAGAATGGTAGGAGGGGAAACATTTATCCACCTTCTTAACTCCTTCTGGATAGCAGTATCCTTAAGTCCAATTTGCACTGGTCACTTGTGGGATAAAAGCTGACAAATTAAATAAACGCATGCCAGGTGTCCTTGCTCTCTGGTGATACAAGAACTACAGAACAAGGTTTGCACAAAGTCTACACCTGTAGATGAAGGGGAACCTCAAACCTAGACAGAAGCGACAGCATGACCCAAGCAAATACAAGGGGGCTTCCAAGTCCGCAGGGGTTTGAAGAAGGTGACAACACTAAAGAAAATGCTGTCAAAAATGCATTTGTACTCTACATTTTACCTCTAAAAAGTCTTGCCTCATCCTTTTAACACATATTTATATTACCACTGGAAACGTGCTAGGAAGTTACTCTGATGGTCACCACCAAAGCTGCAGCCGAGCACATGTGGGGAAACAGTACAGCTCTTTCATATTTTCCTTCCTGAGGGAAAGCACCTAGACTTTTTTTTTTTTCCCTGAGGAGCACTTCTTTCTCACACAGGCAGCTCACACTGCCCCGCTGACGCCATCCCACCTCCCACCTCCAAGCGGCCAAAGCAGCACCGCGCTGGGGGCGTCGAGACACGGCATGGGGAGACGTGAGCCATCTTCCCCCGAGTCCCTCACAGCACCTTCCCCAGAGCCAGCGAGGACTGCCTGCGCCCCTGCACCTACCGAGGGAGGCTGGGGAAGCTTCCAGAAGTCCTCGTGAGGGAAACTGGCTGCTCCACGGGCCGGCCGACCCCCGCCTTCCCTCCGCCGAGCCGCACACCTCCCGTGCCACACGAGGGCCCTCCCGGGAGGCGGCCGTGGCGTCTCTCCGCGCTCCCGGGGACTCACCCCAGGAGCTTCCCCGCGCCCTTCGGCACGGGGTGAGGCGGCAAGGCGGCGGCAGGGGGGAAGGGGGACGTGGATCGTCGGAGCGGGGTGTGGGAGGCTTGGAGGAAGCGGGAAGGCGTCCGCCTCCTTCTGTTCCCGCCAGGAGGGCGCCGTGAGGAGCGGGCACTTACCTCAGCCGCGGCTCGGCTCGGCTCAGCTCCGCGAGCAGCAGCCACCGAGCTGACCACTCATCCTCGCTCCGCAGCCTGGCCCCGCAGCGCCCGCCCCTTCCTTCACCTGCCGGGACGGGCCCGCCCCCTCACCCGCCTCGCCGGGAGCTGCCGCGTCCTCCCGTCCGGCCGCCGGCGGAGGGCTGGGCTGTACAGTGCAAACGCCGTGCTGCTGCAGCCGAGGGGCTGCCTTGCCCTGCCGGGCTCCGGTTTAAAAGCTGTCGCCACCGCTCGGCTCGGTCAGGGCTGTGCGCGCTGAAAGCTCTCGGCAGCCTCATGAGCCCCGTTAGTGGCGGCCGCCGTCTCAGGGCTGTTAAACGCGGGGGTAAAAGTCACAGCCCCGGAGGACGTGACTTGGTAGGATGGGGTTTTATCCGACTGACAGCAGCGTCTGTCACGGATCCCTGCACCCGGACAACACCGGGGCAGGGACAGGCAGGCTGTAACACACCTGCGAGGGGACAGCATCATCCGCCAGTGTCCTCTGTCCTCGGAGCTCCTTGTGAGGGAACTGGGGGGTTCAGTCTGGAGGAGGCTGAGGGGAGACCTCATTGCTCTCTACAGCTCCCTGAAAGGAGGGGGTAGTGAGGCGGGGTCGGTCTCTTCTCCCAGGTAACGGTGATAGGATGAGGGGTAATGGCTTCAAGCTGTGCCAGACTGGATATAAGGAAACATTTCTTCACTGAAAGGGTTGTCAGGCACTGGCACAGGCTGCCCAGGGCAGTGGTGGAGTCCCCATCCCTGGAGGGATTTCAGAGCCGTGTAGATGAGGTGCTGAGGGGCATGGGGCAGTGGTGACTTGGCAGTGCTGGGTTAATGGTTGGACTGGGTGATCTTAGGGGTCTTTTCCAACCAAGGCTGTTCTGTGATTCTAAGCAGGTGGAGGCACTGATTCAGGTCTGTCCAGACTGCTGCGGGGATGACCAGCTGGATAGGCTTTTATTTCACTCAGTGTTTTGGATTCTCTTGGGCTTTTGTTTGGTTTTGTTTGTTTCTCCATTTGCCTTTTATTACTTCCCAGGTTTCTTTTCCTAACCTGAAAAAAAGTGGAAAAAAATAATTATTTAAATAAGATGAGCAGTAAATTGAAAAAACAAAATATACAGAGAAAAAATACAAAAATATAACAAAACTATTTTAAAATGCTAATCAACTCGGAATGCATTTTTTGTCTTGTAAAAATGATATACAAAGCAGTATTAGTACTGTGAGAGTACTGCTACAAAGTGGTCAGCTGTAACTCCATTTCCTTTTGTAACAAGAATGTAACTGAAAAGGAGCACTTAATAAAGCAGCATTCCCAAAACATTGATCTTTGCATAATTCTGTAGTTTTATTTGAATAAAAAGTGGCAGATTCCGTTGGTGATTAGTCAGCCAATACTTTAATTTAGCTTTAAAGCTTTTAACCTTTACAATGGCATTAGAGTAGTTTCTGTGGCCAGAAAATAAGGTGGTACAATATTTCTTGTGAATGCCTGTGGTGGTTTAGACCCTGCTGGGACCCAAGACCACCCTTGGATGGGGGCGGGACAGGGAGTAAAATACAAACCCCGGGGTTGAGATAAGGAGGATTTAATACAACAGTGTAACAACAACAAACCAAACAACCACAACAACAGTGATGATAATGTACAGAGCAAGAGCTATACCGCATGGACACAGCACGAGGGACAGACCTGGACAAAAGCCATTCCACACTGCCTGCGCCCGGGCACCCAGGCATTACATCAGCATGGGACAAAACAGCCCGGCTGTAGCTCCCTCCCAACTGCTGGGGAAAACTAACCCTATCCCAGCTGAACCAGGACAATGCCTTTTATTAGTATTTTTCTTTGTCATTCACAGAAATTTGTGGTTTGAAGTAGCAAAGAGAATCCCTCTTCTGAACACAATAGAGTGCTTGGTCTGTGCAATGAAGCCCTGTGTTTTAAGGATGACAGAGACTAGCAAGAGCTGGTTAGGAAATGGGGTTTAGTGATGAGCTTTGATTGATTTATAACACAAATACAGCACTGTTAACACCTACTATTGGATTTGAAGGAGTCTCCACATAAAGAAAAAGATCATTTCAGAGTACAAGGGAGTAATTGCACTGGCAGGTCCTGAGGAAAATGAAGTTTCTCAAGCTTTCTCATGGCGTGTATCTCCATTGCAGCCAGCAGCAGCCTTTACTCTGGCCTTGGCTTTCCCTTGCACAAAGACTGCCAGCTGTGTACATCCATGGGCAGGCTGTGTAACACAAATAGGTCCCATATGAAGACCAAAAGCAGGAAAGTTGTTTGTACGTAGCACTTCCACTGATTTCAGTGCGAGTTCTGTGTCAGAGCATCCTGACTTTGGCAGTGGAAATTACAGCATTTATTTTCCTGCCTGACTAAACCCAGAACTTTCAGCCTCCAGAGAAGACAGATCAGTGCGTGGACAGCATTAAGCTGAAGCAGGTGTGGAGAACCTTCATTTTTTTGGCTGAATATGCCCTGTGACTTAATTTTATAGGGTACGGCCCATGATTAAAATTAGCATGTGTGTTATTACTGGATAGCAGAGTATGTTAATGTGTGGTTTGCCAAATGTGTTGGAAAGACACATTTCATCCTCAGCAAGGAGAATGTTTCCCACCCCCAAACTGCAGGATAAACTGAAAAGTCCTTACACACACTGTGTTTCAGGGTAAGAGGCCCTTCTCCATCTCTCCTCTCAGCTGAGTTTTCCTTTTGTACAAGCTAAGCTTTCTGTGTGACCTAAATTGCACGCAGTGTTCCAGCTGAGAGGGCTCAAACGCTCTCTTATTCCCCCTGGAAACACTGTGCCCAGGACCTTTTAGGATCATGCTTGTGTAACTTCAGGAACTCATAGTTATTTTATGAGCCTGCTCTTTCTCAGTTGTCTCAAACTGATGAACTCGTTACGTGTATCTAAAGCTTTTACCAGCTGACAACTGTGTTATGTACTATGGAACTTGCATTATTCTAGTCATTGAAGTGACCCAGTTATTTTGAATTGCAATAATCCTCTGTACTGAGGAAACATCCCAACTGCATTTTATCAGTAAATATAACATTACCTTCATCTAAAAAAATCCATGCTCTTATCAAAGAGAACAGTCAGACTAGTCTGGCACGGTCTACTTCGGGGAAAAAATTTCCATTTTATCCCATTTACCTCTACATCCTTCATTTTCTTTCTTTGAATTTGCATGTAACAAATCAGATTGAAGGGACTATAGCTGTGATGCTGCTTTCACTTCCATTCTTCCTAAATACATAATTTACATAAGCCTCATTGTGAAAAATAGTATGTGATTTTTAGCTGGACTAGATTCCCAACTGAACAGACTTACGACAACATTTATTTGTGACTTCATTAGCCAGCTCACCCAGAATTCTGAGAAAGGCGCTGTTCCTCGCTGCATTGCAGCCCTGCTTCCTCTTTCCTTGTTCTCTTTTTTTTTCTTTTTCTAATGTGCCAGCAAACCCTTGGTCTATTTGTTATAATTGTCTTCACATGCCTAATTTAGCTTGACTTTTAGCAAGTCTCATTTCCTGGTCTCGAGACACAGTTTACCTTTGCTGATCATTCTTTCTTTCTGTTCCTTGCAGAGTCTCTGCTTATACCTGATTTCTCATCTTGATGGCTCACTACACTCTTTGAGCTCCAGCTGCTCTGCTAAAGTTTCTTTCCTTGTTTTTTATGCAGTCATGTGGCACAGAAGTTGTAAAGAGCCCAATGTAAGCTGTCTGCACCAAACTGAGCATCATCCAAAATGCAAACCTGGGGTGAGCGTAAGAGTGGGGTGGGAGGGTTGATTGGGTTTTTGTTTTGTTTATTTATTTAAAATTCTATCTATTACCCTGTAAAACATGTGCTAAAACATGCTCAGTCCCTTGAGGGTATTTGTATTCAGGTACTTGTTTTCTGCTTGAAAAGCACCAGAGAATTGTGTAACTACAAAAATATACAAGTGCCAGATTAAAAACTGGTACTGTGATACTAGCAAGATTTCCAACTATGGCATTCAGGACTGGGTTACCTACTGAAATATGCAACACACCTCATGCTTTAAATATCCTCAGGTATTTCTCAATCTATTGTTCTGCCCCAGAATCACAGCCAGTTTGGATTTTGCTTGCTGCTGTTTCTTCTCGTTGCTATCCCAACCTGGGAATGCAGACTGAAAGCACACAGCTCCTGAGACACTATCACCAGGGGCCCGAATGGGGCCTCTCAGTAACACTGCAGTACACATCATTAAAAACAATTGCTCTGAAAGGTATGAGGATTCTGATTGTTCTCCCCAAAAAGCATCCATTAAATATATAATATTTAGGGGCAAAGAGGGTCTTTATTTATCTTAGTTAGAAGTGCCAGAGAAACGTGAAAAATATTTACATTTCAAAGATAAAGAGATCTAAAAAAGAGCAAAAGTTTTCATTAGCGATATTCTCTGTTGTGTTCATAGGACCCTCACCAAGCTTTTGGTAAAAATAAAGCCTCTGTTTTGTTGTTGTTTTTTAATGCTGACAAATACTGCAATTAATTTAAGTTACATAACCTATTCCAGGGCCCAACTGTATCCCTGCAGAGACGGAACAATTCATTATGGATGGAGGAAGTATGCCAGAAAAAGCAAGGCTTCGTGAAGGCATTTTGCCTAGTTCTGTCACGCTTTCCAGCTGAAGCTTTAAGGAAATAAACTCGCTAATACTTCTCCAATGTATTTTGGCTGACAGCTAGTGCATCCCTCCTTGTCTTCAATGTTACAGCCTTGCTGATGCGCAGGACGAGAGGAGAGTGATCTGTCTGCAGTCATTACCGTTGCTGGCAACATAGATTATTCCCATTCTTTTTTTGCTGCACTGCATTTGCAATTAAATTGTATCGTTCCTCTCTATGGAAAACAACAATCTCTTCTGCCTGGTTTTCAGTGTGTTTGTGTTGTAGCAGCTATAATCCTGGTTTGGCATCTACAGCTCTGAGTTCTGTCATGGGAGACTCAGGGATGTCCCTTTGACTAATGTGTTTTCCAGTTGCATGAAATACTAGAAAGAACATGAAAAATATTTGAAAAACAGGGATTTGTAAAAATTCGGAGAAAGTAATCTGTCAGCTGCCTGCTCTTCAGAGGAAATAACCATGCTCTGGATAGCTGGGATTTTCAGCCTGCATAATTACACTTATCAAGTGAGGAAGTGGCCATTATTAAGACTAGAAGAATGCATTTTCATTAACTTGCCTGCTCTTATTAGCAGAAAGTATGAACTTTTCCCACGTGACCTCATCTGGTAACCTGCGTTCTGACAAGACAGGTGAGAACCATCAGTTTCCATCATATGCTCCAGAGGAACATCTTAGAATCCAAAATGCAGCAATTGGTTTCACACTAAACACATAAATAAAAATGACAGTAAACAGCAAATTCATAGCGACAGGGAAACTTGTCTCCAGATAAAGTGCTCTTTTTTTTTTTTCCCCACTTTTGAAACTGAGTAAACGAAATCTAGCTGTAGCTGCAGGGGCAGAGAATCCCAAATAACACGCTGCTAAACCTCTGACACGCGAGTCATGATTTGAGTGCACCACGCTGTGATCTCCTCCTACTCTTTCCAGTCTCTGGAAACTGCACGATAACGGAAATCATCAGAACAATTCCAGTCTGCTGTTAGTAAGTAAAATTATTTTCATCTTGTCGAAGTGATACAACTTACATGGCTGTGAAGTTTCCAGCAGGAAATTACTACTCACATAACTACAGCCTTTTTATGATGGCTCACACGTAGAAGAGCGAAGGGCAAGATGTAAAACCCAGCACAGGAGTACAATCTTGCAGAGCTGTTCAGCTCCAGATGTGCTTATAAAGACATAAACACCAGAAATCTTGGTGGCTGAGGGTTTCAAAATCATGTAGGAAGATTTGAAATCATCACTAGAAGAATAGGAAAGCAGGCATCTCTCAGAGATAGGGCTGATTTTAGGCACAGCGAAAGGGGGGAGCAGCCTTGGATTGAAGACAGCAGCAGCATCAAAACCACTCTAGTGTGAGGCAGCGTGGAGCTCTTGCCTGTGCCTGTTTGGCAGAGAGAGCTGAAGCTGCTGGTGTGGGTGGTAAGTATTGCCAAGGAAACCAGGGCAGTTTCCAGCTTTGCTCCGTAACAACAGGACACCGAGCCGTCCTTACGCTGCCCTTTGACCGTGCTGACATCCTTAGGCCCTTTCTCAAATCTTTCTTCATATGTGGGCTATGTTTGCTCTGTTCCTCCCATAGTTATCTTTAAATCCTTGTTAGATGGCATGAAGACTATTTAACTCTCTGAAAAGCTGCTTTGAGCTTCTTTCTGGCAAGAATCCTCACTGTAATCATCTTTTTGAACTGAGCAAAACTGTAGCAGAATTTTTTATTGCTTATTCATCCTGCAAGGATGTAGAATTTATTACAGCATCCTTTGAAAACTGATGCATATCCAAATGAAGAAAATAATAAATTAAAAAAAGCTTAAAAGCACAATAGTCCAGAACTGTTGTTCAAGAGCAACTTGCAAGAAGTATAAAAACCAACAGTAAATCCTTTTCCAAATGGATCAAGAGCAGGAAGCGTACCAGAGAATCAGTAGAGTCAATATGAGATTAAAGTCTAAAGGTACCCTTAGAGAAGAAAAGATCATAGCAGAGCATTACAGAAAAGCTGAATAAATGTCTTTTTCTAAAAGAGTTAGGGAAGTTCCCATGCAAGACCCTTTCTTTATGGGAGACTTATTAGAGAATCTGTGACAAATTGAAGGATCAGTAGGAAAGGATATGGTTTAAATGAACAAGATAAACTGATAATCACCAGAACAAGACTGTATTCTCCCAGGAGTTCTAAGTGAATCTGTATCAAACTGTGGTGTATAATCTCTTGCTTATAACCAGCATTTTACCTGAGAAGAGAAAGGTAATCAATGTGATTGTGATTTTTTTGTAATGGTTTCAAGAGAGAGTCAGGGTTCTACAGACCAGGGTGAATTAATAAAGAGTGTAATAAAATAATTAGGAGAGGCAATAAAGATAATGTGTTAAGCAGGAGTTAGCACAGCTTTTGGAAAGGGGACTCATGCCTCACAAGTAATTCTGTTGGAGTTCTAAAGGAGTCACCAGGCATGGGAAAAGGGAGATCCGGCTGATACAACCTATACAGATTTCTAAAATGCCCTCAGTGCAGTTACTCATGAAAGGGTTTTCAAGAAGCTAAGCACCACTGGCAACAAAAAAAATTGGCTAAAAGAAGACAGTAGTTAAACAGAGTTTTCCCAGTGAGGGAAGGCATTCTCCTTCCTTGGGAACTGGCATGGAAATAAAGCTGCCCAACATAGTCATATGATAAAAGTACTGTAATGCACGACTTACTGTGAGAAAGGAGGTGATAAAATGTGCTGATATCAAGTTATCTGGAGAGTAAAGATAAGTGCTAACTGTGATGAAGGAGCAACAGAGCAAGCTGAAACGCAGTGCAAATAACTGCAAAAATATTCCTAGCTTAACGTATAAAATGATGGGCACTGAGCCGGTTATTACCACTGAGGAAAGAGCTCTTGGGCTGTAATAGTTCCAGAAAGCTGGTGGTTCAATGCTTCGTGAGAGTAAAACTGCAAACAGAACGTTAGCGATTATTAGCAAGGGAACCAAAAACAAATCTGGAGAACAGGCTTATGCCACTGTGAAAATCCATTGAGCCTCACAGCCTGGAAACTGTGCAGTGCTAGTTCCCCCACTGCAGAAAGGGTACAGACAAATACCACAAAAGGTGGCAGTTGTGCGATTAGGCTGCAGATCTCCTTGCCTCAGGATGCTGTGGGTGCTGGGAGTTTCCAGTGAGCCTGGGCAACCCTAAAGCAGCAAAACCCATCATCAGCTGTTAAAAAAAATATATCTTTGCCCTCCAGAAAGTTCAATTCTTTCTAGGCGCTGGGAAAAAAACCACACTGGGATAGATGGACCTTTCATACAACCAGTACAAGTGTTCTTACGTTATCATCACTGCTCTCAAAATATATTTCACGAATTGTTCCTTTGTCGCTGTGAGTGCCTCAGCTGATAAACTGTATCAGCAGATGGGTTCTTAACACCTGAGCCATGTTCTGTTTCATCAGGCTCAATCATTGCCTGCTATATCCAGCATGAATTTTGCTGGCACTTTCTGTAAGATCCAGGTGCAGCTAGTACACTGAAAGCTCTGCAGAAGTAGCACCTCTGATTATTTTTTTTGGTCCTTTTAATATACAGCTCCAAGCCTTGTATTAGAAATATCTGTGGACTGGATATGACAACTGAATTATTGTGACATAGCAGTGCTATCAGGAAAAGAAAGTTCTATACTCAGAATTATGCAGAAATTTGCCTTGCCCTTCAGAAAGGTGGTGGAGAGGACAGCTATGTATCAAAAGGGCACAGGCAATGAAAAGGGAACGCTCCTTAGAAACCAAACCTAACAACCAGAAGACCCAAAACAGTCTTGTGATTGTGACTGCTGTGGACATCTGTCCAACAACTGTGCCAAGAATCCAACTAATAAGCAAAAAACACAGCCAGAAATGAACAAAGGAGTGTTGTCTCCTTGGGGAAGCTGTCTGGTACCGTGCAGTCTAGCACTGAGGAGCAGAGACTCTGTGACAGACATAATACAGATGACTACAAAGCCCGACAGCCCACTTTAGATTGAAGAATGCATTTGAAATGCAGTGTTTTCAAGACAAGTTTACACATCAAACTGTAATAGTCCTAATTAAATTATGTGAGCCTTGAACTGGGAATGAGGAAACAAGAGAGACCTGGGTTGGCATTTTCTGTGACTCATCACTTGAAGACAATTTTACTCTCCATAAATGAGGATAACATTTTACAATAGACAAAGCTACTTGTGAATAAATTCTATCCATGCTCTAGGTAGTCTTAAGGCAGAAACAGATAACAATATAGGATGGATCACTATAAGCAAGCACAAGAGATGCTGTGGAGTTACAGAACAGAGCTGATGCTAGGACTATGGGTTGTGAAACATCACAATGTGACCTATGAATATTAGAAGGAATTACACCAATCTGGTCTTTGAAGCCTGTCAGTCAGCTCTATTATAATATTTGTCTGCATGTCAAGAACAGATAACAATAATAGTAAGAAAAAATAGTAGTCACAAAGCATACAGTTACTTGAACAACAGAAAGTCTACAGGAAAACTTTTAGAAACCATGCAGGCTGCTGAGCCAGTGGTGAAACAAGGTACCAACAGCTTCAGGGCAGGATAAAATTGTCCTGCAAGGTGTTATTCCTACTGCCAAAAATCTGAATGGTTTAAGCGGTTCACATCTCAAACTAATTTGTACACAATCAGTGCTCATTTTGTTTCTCCATAGTTTTAAAAAATAAAATATTATTATTATTTCTGTTCTTGGTACAATGATAAGGCAGCTTGCTTACTTTTCCAAGCCCTATACTTTTTCAAAATCGAGCCAACCACATATTTTCAGTATGACATGAATTTTCCTTCACCTTGCTTTACATCACCAAGTGCTATGAAGTTGATTTTCTTATTGTTTGTAAAGCAATTTGAAACCTTCTCATGAACGACATAATATATCCAACTTCTGCCATCCCCATTCAAAGCTAAATCTTCTCCAGCATGTCAGAGCAGAGTTATCTGGTGACATATTGAACCACTGAGAAAGAAAAAAAAAGAGGCATTTCTCCTCTGTTTCTGCTCACACAAAACTCACTGATGCCACAAAACATTTCCAGTGATCTTTTTCTCCAGGGAAGTAGAGAAAATTTTGCCTTGATTGGAATTGATGTGCTTGCAGAAGTAGAAAGACTCCCTCTGATGTGAACAGACTGGTGCCTGAAAAAGTCTTTGCAATACCCTCTTTTATTGCAAAATCTCACTTTACATTAGGAATAAAGGATAGCAAAACTGAGGTGACAGAAGCTGTTATTCATATTATAAGGGCCAATCATACAGCATTGCAGCTTCTTGCTCACATAATATTAATGTGCCTTCTTCACTTCAGGCCATGGGTGCATGCTGTTAGGCATGCTGATGCTCTCCTTTCCCTGTCCACACTGCTCTGCATGAATTACTTGACGAGACTGTAGGCGCAAAGGACAGAAAACTGCTGGTAAATTCTGCTTCTGCAAGTAGAGCATCTGAGCCTATGACATATCCTGCATAGGTTAAAAATAAACCATGCAAAGTATTCCCTACAGCAACTACATTTTGACATGCAATCTAGAAATCTTATCTTTTGAGCCAGACTAAGCACAACATTAGGCTTAGAAATAACAATTATTTTAACTTGTGAGCCCTGTGTCAAACACAGTGGGTGAGATTCAGCTCCAGATTAAAATACAGAAATTTAAATGTCTGTACATAAGCTAGCTGGGTAATTTTCCTTTGCAGCCAGTGGCTTGATTATAGCTTTCCTGTTGCCCACACATAAATGACTAATGTTACTGAACATGCCCTACAGTACCCGTGACATTTGCACAGGGAGGGTAGCTATGACACAGAGCCTGCACATCAGGAACAGCAGCCAGGGACCAGGTGAGATACCCAAAGCATCTAACTAGCCATGACATGCCTCTGTTGAGGCACCAGTGTCCTATCCCTGGTCCGTATTTCCAAAGAGCTACTCAGTTTATCTATTCTTCATCAAATTGCTAGAGTGCATTCACTAGATTTCCACTGGTTATGAAGGAAGCTTTATTTACAAATAAGATACCTCCAATTAGCTACCTCAGTTTTAAGGTGTATTAATCTGACTCCCACTTTAATTCAGATGTCTAAACATTTGCATTTTTTGCCATTTGGGATGCCTTAAAGTATCCTGAACTTTCACATGGAGCTGCCAGGTATGACGTAGGAGCTACAAGACACCCATGTCCTTGGAGCTGCAGCGGGAGACATGGCCCTACAGCTCAGAGCACCTCAAACAGCACTCGGCATCCACAAGTTCCATACATCTGTGTGCTCTCTCTCCTTTCCCCTCCACTACAAATCAATACAGTTGATTTACGAGAACCACATCAAGCCTAGGTTCTGCTACTGTGCTGAAGGTATGATGTATTAGCCGTTTCCTTCCCCTCTCCTTTTATTTTAATCTCTGTGGCCTGTGTAAAAGGCCCCACCACTGCATCCTCCACTGCCACAGTGGTCAGAGAGACTGAGATGAAGGTCCCGTTCCCAGGGTCTGGCAGGTTCATGCAAACCCACACCCTGACCTCAAGGCTTTCTGGAACATCAAAGGCTTGGTTACCTCCTCACTGAAGACATCTTCAGCTTAGCATGGGATCAGTCAGCACACCCAGCAGCACCCACAGGCAGCTCACTCACTTGAATACATAACATACTAAACTCCAAATTCCTTGAACTCAAACAGGCACTGACTCTATTGTTTTATAGGCTGCCAGAGACATAACATGGGGTGGGCAACTGCTAGAGTATGGCGGAAAACTGTTAAAAGAGTCTAAAGTTATGAAGAAGTTGGGAGTGAAGTTAAAAGCACAAGAAGAAATTTTACACATGCATTAGGAAGAAAATAAACCCTAGCCCATTGGCCAAAGGAAATGATAAAACTGTCAAGAATTATTCAGAAAATGCAGAAGTACTTAAGGGTTTTAGTTTATATTTGGAGGAAGGGATGTGATGTAGCCACATCACATGAAGATGATGAACTGCAGTCAAATTAGCAAATAAGTCAGGTGATGGTAAAATGAATCTCTTGGGATAAATATTGCTACATCAACAGCCTGCAGTATTTGCACCCAGGAATTGTAAAATAGGAGGCTATGGAGTACCTCTGGCTCACAGGTATTTCTTGTATTTTTTGATATATTTTGGTATTAACAATATCAAATGCAGCTAAAGAGAAATTCCAAAAGACTAGAAGAGTGTGACTGTTGTGTGTGACATTAAAAACAAATGCATTGTGGGAAAGATCTGGGCAAGAAAATATTTAAGTTTGTCAATCTCATGTAAAATAGTGGAAAAACAGATAAAGAATTCAATGCAGCGTTTCAGCCCTGACATCCTGATACAAATGTGGCATCGTAAAGTACAAACAACCTGAACAATGCAGGGATTTGGAACTAGCTGAAAGATTTCAACATGTCCTCAGTGGGAATCATCATCAAATGGTGTGTTTCTAGCAGGGTTTTATGCTGGACTAACATTACTGAATATTTCCATCATCGACACGGAAGTAAAAAGAAAATAATTTGCAGATGGCACAAAGATGGAGTCCTAGGTAAAGATGAGTCCAAGATATTTATATTAGTGGTATGGACCACTAATATGTACAGAGTGGAACAAACTAGATAAGGAGGCAAATTTTCCTTCTGTTGATATCAGGAGATTAAGAGTAGTTGCCTCAGGTAAGCACAAAATATGCTACACTCTTCACTAGCACCAGTTATCATTTAAACAAATACAAGTTATTGCTTACCCACCTTCCTGAGTGCTGATATTTACAGGAACATTTGCACAGAATTACAGCTATGATTGAAAATTCAGAGTAACTTCCCTACAACATGGTTTCTTATCTGTCCTCCAATATTTGTTATGCTTTGTGTGGCACCTGAAGCTTCAATTCTCTGAGAATTTCTGTGTCTAAATCTAAATTCATTATCACCTCTCAGGCAATGTGCTGCAGATTCCTAGAGATTTCTCTAAACCAGACTAGGTGCCATGGAAACGAGGCTTTGGAACCAGCATGTCCTTTTCACCACCACAGCTGACTCTAATGCTTCCATCCGGCGAACACTCTGCTAGTCACCACGGTCACATGGCATCCCCACTTCTGGTGAGGGCACTGCACCTTTGGCACATAAATAGCCAAAAGGACACATCCCTTATCTCCTGCAAAGGCATCCCTTCTCTCTGATGGCACATGGATATCTGGTGCCTTTTCGAAGACTGTGGTACAGATTCAGTTTCTCCACCTCTGCTCCTTTAGGCTTCAGGTTCATTGACATTCATTATGGTTTTTCATATAGATTTCAGCACAATTTGGTTTACTTCATTCTTTTCCCCAGACCTTCCTATGCATTTTCACTCCAGTGCTCCATAATCTGTTTCTAAATCATATTTTAAATTTTTAAAGGGCAGCTGGAAGTCAAAAGCAGGAGAATTATTCATAAGCAGTCATTGTTGTTCAGCCCTTACATAATTGATCATAGTTTGATGAAGAGTATTTCATTTTCTTCCTTCTATGTTTTATATCCATGTGAAGATAACCTACTTAGAGATATCTTTCTTTTAGCCTACTCTTTAGTCTGTTTTGTATACTGCTGTGTAGACTGTTTAATCTATTCACTGAAATATATGTTTGCCAACACTGACAGCAACATTAGAAATAATGCATTAAGTACTCTGATTCTGGTATTGCAAAATAGAAGCTATCTCATAGCAGCAGCAGCATTACAAAATTTTCATATTAAAAGCCATTAAAAAATAGATGTGGTCTAGATCATCTAGGGGACGAAATACAAATGCTACCAGTAAATAACATAGGGAAAATTGTGCCTTTTTCAATTGTAGATCCTATACAAGGGGTTCCCAGGACGTATAAAATGTGAGTTAACAATGGTATATGCAAGCAGTAAGGGTGCTACAAAGTGATTTGATTTGTGTCATGGGGAATATATTTACACAGACAATGCACTACTGTGTAAAAATATCAGAGCTGGCTCTGAACAAACTGGCTCAGAAAGCAGAAGCAGGGTGACTGCATTAGTATTGCTCTCCATCTGAGCTAATTAGTTCAGCTAATAGACAGGCTAAATTAGCCAGCACAGAGCTCTATGACTCTTCATATGGCTTTGTTACTCAGCTTGCTCTCCGAGAGCCAACTCAGATAGTGCGGCTCGAGAACCTGTTGTGCCACAAAGGCATACACTTACTGCTGTGCATCAAGTCTCTGTAAGGTATAGAGTGACTATAAGTATAAACCCTTGTACTGGAGGGAATGCAGCATGGAGGCTTGGGTTCCTGCTGCAGGATGGTACATTTTACATGCAGTGTCTGTACCATGAAGTGCATGGAGAATCCTGGAGGCAGAAACTGGAGTCCAGGTGTCCAGTTCCTGTTCCCAGCATCTCCTCTCATGAACATCTATGCAACAGGGGTTTGTATCATCCCAGACACACAAAAAAAGACTTAAACCTGGATTTCCCAAAGTGTCACTGGGAACACTGCCATCACCACTACTGGAAAAGAAAATATTGTAATGAAAGTTTCTAGGTGTCTGATTTCAGAGGAGGCCATCAGGTTTATAGCCTACCTGGAAGAAGCTGTGTCCCAGTGATACTGACTGCAGTGCCCCAGGCCAGGGGTGTTTCAGGACACAGCCTATGGGCTAACACGAACAGTTCATACACTCCTAGAGCCATGAATGTATTCTTTGCTTCCTGCTCACCATCAGAGAGGTGCTGAGCCTGCCAGTGAAAATATCTCCCTACAATCTGGCTCTGGTCAATCCTTTGCCTCAGGCTGACCTCAGCAAATCCTTCCTGAGATTTCTGAACTTGCCATATCGCACAGACTGTCCCTGAAAGCTGGGAACTGCTGCACAGGGACACCTGGAGTGAGGTTTCTCCTCACCTTGCCACATGCCAGAGAGTTCCTCATTGCTGTTAGCCACTAAGAGATGCTGCTGCTGACCTCCACAGCGCCAGCTTTCAAACTGGCCTATGCAGTTCCTGCGGACAACATTCGTGTACCCTCTGGGTATTTCAGACCAGCATAAGGGAAGATGAAAACCTGCCTGGGGTCTTCCAGTATTAAGGATCACCACATCTTTAAAAGGAAAATTAAGATTAGGTAGCTACTTTGAAACCACCCTTGTCTCCAGAGAGATATAAAGAAGTGGGAAGTAAAAATACATACTTACAACATTCAGGCCAGACAACAAAATTAAAAAATGTTGATAAAATATTTGTGAAGAAATAGGAAAAAATCCTTAATCAACAACAAAAAAAACCCCAAAGTCTTTCTTTGAGAGATTTTGCAAGAACCCTCTGCGTGCAGGGATCTCTGATTTCACCCAGAAGATAATTTCACAGATAAAGCACAATGAGATATTTCTAGCAAGAAGAAATGGTTCGGCCCTTGGTGCTTTTGAAAGCTTTCTGTCTATTGAAAATACCACAAAATAAGACTCATTTTTCTACTTCTTTGAGGCCAGGAGCTTCCCTCACCTCTGAGACAATTAGGGGTTTCTAATAAGACTGGAGATAATATAGCTGCAATACCAAGAGAAGTGCACGTCCCCTGCATAGAAGCATCTGCCTTGACAGAAACCAAGAAATACTTCTACCACTGCTTCCTTTCCAGTCCACTGTACCTTCCAGTGAAATGAGCTCCCATGGAGAGAGCTGCTGTCCTGACCTGTGTATGCTACATCTGGTGACACCAGCAGTGTGTTGACACCATCTTCAGACCTTTGAGCTGATGCAGCCAGCTCAAAGACTGTAAGAGCTGTAAACCAAAATCAAGACCCCTTGGAAAAAGACAGAAAATCTGGGTAAAAGCACGAGGAAAAGTGATGGGAGAGAATAATTCAGAAAATGCTGGTGACCAGGCATGACTAACCCACCTGGTGACCAGGTATGAAAAGTCATGTCATTTACAGGATGTAAGAGCCACATATTGATGCAACAGGTTGGGTGCCCAAAGAAACCACACTGAACGAACAGCAACCTTCCCCGAAGTGAGCAGAATTACGGCCACAAGACTGGGGAAATTCACACAGTCCATTGTCAAACTATCTAAAAGAACATGACATTGGGAAATGCTTTCAACAGAGGGGAAAAAAGAAAGGTGAAGGGGTCTGGAGACAAACTGATCTTTGTTCTACCTGCTTAGGGTGGCTTTACAGACTCCTCTTTTAACAAACGATTCCTTCAGGTTATGCCTCAAGATAGGCTGGGCGGTATTTCGCAATGTGCTCTGTTGGCAGAAGGCTTTGATGTCCACAGTGTCCATCCAATGCTCTTCAGAAGACTCTGCTATCATTAGAAAAAATTTGCAAAAGGAAAAAAATACCCAACAAGCCACATAAAAACACCTCACATACAAGAGTGACAGGAAAGCCCAGCTAAAGACATTCAGAGCACTGAGACTGAGGTCAGTGGAGTTATTCCACACTTCCACCATCACAGCTGTGGCAGGAGTTCAGCCTTCTGTCTGTGGAGAGTTGAAACACTATCTTGGTTCAAAGGGAAATCATTGAAACTCAAGCTGTAGGGTTTTATATCACGATGCAGATAGAAAGGCCAAACAAAACAAACATCAGAACAGTTCTTGAGAGTCGGCAGAATCTAAATTATATTCTTTCCTTATTAATTCAAGTTTATTTTAACCCTCTTTCCTCACGACTTATTTTTCTCTAGATAATAGTTTTTATAACCAGAGACTCAGACCAGCACCTTTCAATCTTACTTCAGTTTCAGTTCCAGTTGAGGCCAGTAACAATCCCTAATTATTTGGTGGCCTTGAACTGTTTCCCAGAAAAAACCCATAAGTCTTAAAAATGGGAAGTTCCAACCCAAACCATTCTGTGATTGTCTCAGCACAGTGTTTCCACTTCTCTCCACCTTCTCTTTGGAGCTGAAGGAGAAAAACTGTGGTTCTCTGCCATTCCCATCCACACCTAGCAGATGTGTGTCTGCATGCAGACAATATAGCAATGTAAGAGCATATGCACACAAACAGATGTAGGTGAAAGACCACACAAGCTTAATCCCACAGCCATTTTCAGAGATGTGCAATGGGACTGGACAGTGGGAAATCGAGGCTGAGGGGTTCAGCAGGCTTTAGGGGCAGTGCTGGCAGTAGCAGTCAGCCATTCATCCCCACAACATAAAAGTCAGCCTCCTCCTGCCAGAAGCAGTACAGCTGGAGCTCACTTTAGGCAAGTGCAAACCAACCCCCACACTCCCACCCCCTCACCCCCCACCAGAAAGATCCCCACCACGGGCTGTGAAGCAGGATGAACGGGTCCCTCCTGGGAAACACAAGCCTTTGCTGAGCTGTTACCCTGAGGGGGCTGTCATTTCCTGGTAGGAATGAAGAGAAACATAAAATTAATGGTTCAATGTCAGTTAGAGGATTGAAAAAAAAAAAGAAAAAAGTTATTGAAGCTGCTTTGCAGGTCAGGTTTGGGTTAGGTTCAGTTCACTGTTAACAATACTGATTCCACCTAGAGAAATTTCCCTCTGAAGCCCCAAGAGCTTTAAAGGTGCCTGGGTGCCTAAATTGATGATAGACTAGGCCCCCAAGATTACACAGTGTGAGGCCAAACAGAGCCTCATCTCACACCTTCACATACAAATGAGACATTTAGTACTTTTGGAGGGACTTAAACTCATGGAAACAATGGTGGAATAAGCAGGACAAGTCCAGAGAGAACTGGCTACTTCAGTCTTCATGTAAGGGTACAAGTGTCCTCACGGGGAATGAACGCAAGAGCAGCTTATAATTTCACTCCTTAATTTACTGCGCACTAAATTTCAGTCATAAATAGTCCTTGCTGCACAAAAGAACATGACATGCTAAAACACATTTTTAAACAAGTGATTAAGTCAGAAGAAGCACTAGATCATCTTCCAGCATTTTGGATTAAGCACCCAACACACACTCTTAAAATCATAAAACGTAGGTGTACAGTATGAGAGTTTTACTAATATGTTCCATTCAATTGTTATTATGAAAAAGGAAATGATCAACACCTAAAGCACTTTTCATTTGTTTCCTATATTATTCTTCATTCTCAAAAGTGACTCGCTCAAACCATCTTCACAGCCCACACACATCCACTGTTCAAAATAAAAAAAAAAAAACAAGAGCCCAGATTTGCCCTATTGGCTTCACTTCTGTTATTTGTAGTGACACTTTTTTATTTTTGGACTGTGGCTTTTAAATTTGAGAACAAAAATAGCAGCCACCCCCTGAGTACCGTTTGCGTAGGCGGAATGTTTTGTACACAAAACTGTCAGTGTCCCTTCCTCGTATCACTCACTCCACCTACACCTCTTGTCCTCCAAGATGACTTTCTGTGAAGGTTAATGTGACACAAAGCAGAAGCCCAGCTCTTGGTTAGTAATGTTAATATGAGGAAGTTCAGTCAAGCATGTTAGCTTTTGACTACTTGTTTCACATTGCAAATAACAGGATGGGACTTTACAGCAGTTAGGTCCTGCCCTGGAAATAGGTATGCAAGTGAACAGTTCATTCATTTCAATAACATTACCTAAATCAAAGGAGTTATACATATAGTTATATGGGAATGTCCTGACTAGATCATATGAGTTTTCCACCAAGCTCTCTAGCAGTGCTCAGCAGTAAATACTTCTGAGGAAGGTGCAACAAACCCTCAGATGGAAAATTAAAAAACAACTTCCCAATCAGCAAGATTCCCATTGCTAGATATTTCTTTCATGCCCTGAAGTATTGGTGTATCTCTGAAAAACAGCCTATCCTGTCTAATACCGTGGCATTTGTTTTCAGGATTACAGATTCTGAGCACTGACTCCCTGCTGCACTATTGGCCTCAGTGCAATCTTGAGGCAGGTATGAGCACATGAACCTCAGAACACATTATTATGATAATTTGGCATGTCACCTGCTCTGTGCTATTTGCCCGTGCACACCATCCCCATGACTAATCCTTTCCACTACCTGCTTTATAACTCTCTTTATATCTTGAATTCCTTAGAAATTAGTGAAACTGCAAATAACATGCCAGCTGAAGCCATTCCCTTGACTGTGGCACTATATTTTTCAGGGGTTTGTGCATCCAAAGATTTAGGTAATTTTGGCTGGTGCTGCACACTGAGGTAGCATTTTCCATAGTCATGCACCTGGAGTTAATTAGTAAGTGATGACAATGACTATAGGAACTAATGGCATAGATGATGAATACTTTAAGTTATTCCTTCCCTTGTGATAACCTGAAAATTTCTTTGGCCAGAGCATAGCCCATTCATGTTGATGAGTTGGGTTCCTCTGCAGTTCTCCCCAGCACTCCAAATCATGTTTAATCTAAACTACATGTTTTTGCCATTTTTTCTGATGTTTCTTTTCCTAAACTGCCACAGAAGAGAAAGCTAAAGAACCTGATTCATCTGAGCTGTGCTCAATGCAATCTTCATGCATCAGGAGGCACTAACAGGACCTTGTCTACTCTCCTTGATCTCTCAGCACACCTGAAATGTAGGTGCAGGGTGCTGTGCCCTGTATGCACAGGGGAAGCACCTCCTATTGGCAGCAGGCATTAGCTAAGCACCTCAAAAGGATTCACCATGAAAGGAGAATCTCATGATAGTTCTTCTGATCCACCACAGAGTAGCGAGATACTTCAGAAATGGCTCATTGCTTCTAATCTGATACCACCCATTTGTAATAGAAAAAAAGTTGGGTTTTTTTCCAGTGTTGTTGGTTATATGTGAAATATGATTCAGGGGAAGTTCACAGCAAGATAGCAAGGACTCATTTATTGAGGGAATGCAATGTTCCACTATTATACTGAGAGTATTTTTCCCTTCATTCTCTCTTAAAAAATCCCCAACACAATACAAATCCCTGTCTCTCTGGTTTTCGTTCTGTTGGAAGACAAAGAGTTTGCATTTTCTTTTTAACCTGCTCCTGTTTTCTGTAACATCCTGCATGTCATTCTTGGGTCCCCAAGAAATGCAAATTCCTGTTAATGTCACGTCTAGTTAGGAAGAATGAGAACTGTTTTTCCAATATCTGTTTAAAATTTTTAGCCATGTCTCTTGTTGATGAAGGATATGGATTACCAGAAGGAATAAAATTGACACAATTCACTCTTGAGAAAATGATGCAACTTTACTAATTTTCTAATTAGTAGCTCCTATTGTCAGATCAAAATAAGTGCTATTTTGAAAAAGAGCATCTGAGCTGTATATCAAAGAGTACATGTGTGTCACACACAAAAATAAACACTGCCTTTGCACATTAAACAGCACTTTTTCTGGCAGTGGAAATAGGACCCACTCTCTAAAGCTGTTCATTTTGAATTTTTCAGTTATAAAGCTCTCAGCTGGAGTTTCACCAGCTGCCAGCCGCTGTCATTACACACAGGCCATAATGGGAACCTCCTGCTATCTGTATATTCTGGGTAATGGCTAAATCTGGTACAGTTACTTCTCCCTCATCTTGCTAGCTCTGTGTCCTCACATTCCTCAATGTTCAGGGAAAGCTCGGTTCCTTGGGAACAACAATGTAATGATATAAATACATTGATTTATCTAGCTGGGCCTTGAAGCAGTATTATGAAATTTAACTGCTCCATGTGAGCAAATAAAATCTCTCTAATTGTGCTGGCTCTGTATAAAAATTATTAGTGCTGTATAACACTTATCATGACTTCAGTCACATAATTAGATCACGAGTTGGGCTGGCAGGAGTCACAGTTAGGATAAGACAAGGTTTTAACCTTCAGGTTGATAAGAGCTATGAAGTAGGGTTAAGGGCAGATGTAGAAGGCTTTACTAAGGTAATGCTGGGGCTTGTGCCAATATGACATCCCTATTTAATTTTAGGTCTTCCTCTTACAGAAGTTAGGACGTTAAGATTAATTCTAAGATTTTTATTGGGAAAAAGTTTAGGCCAGCAGGGGCTGATGAAGGAAGATCAGCAGTGGATTGAGAAGAAGCCCTTGCTAAATTTAGGGCTGGTGTCAAGAGAAGCATGAATCCAACACCAGTGCAAATCCTTCCTTAACTTTAACATGGTGAGCCCTTCCAGCCTCATAAAAACTAAAGAGGCCACAACCATGGCCAAACCTCGCAACCCTTCCCACATTCAGAATTACATAAAACTCAGTAACTTTGCTTGTCTGTGCCCTCTTTCATCACCTAAACCTTAAGTTCAACTGCCTTCCAGTTGGACCCTGCCACCCCCAGACATTTCCAGACCCTAACCTGGTTCAGGTTGTCAGTCTGGGTGGCAAATTTAACTCCAGAACATGTTTTTGTCCCATCCTGAATTCTAACCACTCTTGTGATCCAAAAACCAACTTAAGTTAGTCCTAAATTTAATTTTACTGTTTCCTGCCAGCCCCAGATCCCAATGTTAAGTAGGGTTGATATAACAGACTTTGTGTGGCATCTGAAAGGAGCTGACAAGCTAGTTTAGGATTGGTGTTAAAATTACAGTTTTGTGCAGCAAAGACCAAGAACTTCAGTTTGTGTCTTCAGCAGAAAGCTGGCTGGCATCAACATAGGCCACATTACTAATTTCAGATCTGGGGCTGGAAAAGGTCATTCAATTCCAATAGGCTGAAGAGTGTACAACCGCTGCAGTACCTCCTCTTCCAAAATCAGGAAACAAGCCTAGAGGTCATAAGTATCCATGTTTCTGGCCATTAACATTAGAAGTATTCTAGTCTTCTGTGGTATTTGGTATACACACTTATATAAATCAGCTTCACAGTGTGACAACCTAGGAATAAAATCTAAGTGATATAACACTTCTTTTTAATAATTACAATATTATTTTTTGAATTAGAAAAATACAAAGGTTATGAAGTCCAGGCCTCAAAAGCTGGGAAATATAAATTTAATTTAAACTTAATTAATTAAATCCATTAAGTGCATGCATGCAAGTGCATTACAATTCAGCCTTTAATTGCATGACAACATAGTGGTTTGGCTTGTGTTATTGAATACGTTGGGTGAATATTCCTTCTCGGTATGAGAAGAAATGTACCAGGGCTGTGTTGGGTCCCTACCTTAGATGCTGAAAAAGTTGTAAGATGTCTAGTGAATGGGGAAAATTATTCCAGAAAGAAGAAATAAAAACATCCTGATTAAAGAAAACACGAGAATCTGCACATGCAAAACACTGTGCTCCCTTATGCTAAAAAAAGTATTTTAAAATGTCCCAAATCATTAAACCCGAATGATGGACATCTAACAATAACTCCAGGTTAGAGAGCCTAGCTGTAGGTCAAAGATAACAACACTCCCTGAATTCACAAGAGTGTTATGAAGATAATTCATTTTAATTGGTGAATCCAAATTAATTCAGATATCATGAAGAGAGAAGCACAAGAGTGTCTGCAAAGAAAAACACAAATACTGAGCTGGATACATTAAAAAAGCATTAGCAAGAGAAACATTGGAAGAAATACTGACAAAGTACACACTCTCATATGAGGAAAAATAGAACATAAGAGAAGAATTTAAAAAGTCCACCTATATGCCTTTGTGTGGGTATTCTGATTTTTTTTTTAAAAAAACAATATAAAAAGACATTAAATTGTTCCAGGAAACATTTTAAGAACATAAAAATATCTAGATGTCAAAGTTAGAAACCAGTCACTCAAGCTCAACCAGAAAAAAAATCAAAGGTAAAAATAAAGCACTGAGACTATCTGTGTGCTTAAAAATAAGATGGGCTCACTTTTCTGTGCTGAATTTGGACCTGAATGGGGGCTCAATGGAAATAACAGAAGGTATTGCACATGTGATTTTTACACCGCAGTGACATCGGCACATACACTGATGGAACGCTTCAGTGCCCAGCACTCATAGCTTGATGTGCCTCACTTAACCTGCTGGTCCAGGTCAACATACTCATGAAATCACGAGCACTCTTGGTCATGATCCTTTCCAAAGTCATTTTCTTTGCAAAAAGATCAAACAGGCACATCAGTCATTCACATGAACATGCTTCATCTGTAATGCCTATGAGAAGAAGACCAGAAGCTACTATGTCTGACTTAAATAAGGTTTAACTACCCTGTTTCCTTGTAAGGACAATAATACATTCATTGTCCCTACTCTTGAAAGTAGTTTTTTTTAAGGACTAATTAACATGTGCTATATAATTCTGCTAAGACTGAGAAAATTGCTTAATAAAACTAAATTCCTGAGGGGTTTATGACCATGTTTTGCTCGCTCATGCCTTTCATTAAATTATAACAAAGCGCTACAGAATGTGTTGGATATTAAACCAGGTGTTAAGTAAGGATAGGGTCTGCAAAGTACAGCATTGAGTGTGGACAGTGAAAATGTAGGGATGGAGGGATGGCTTTCCAGCTGGGCCCAGACACTGGAGCAGCTGGGAGTGTATTAGAAATTTTTACTTTCTGTTTATAACAAAGCAAAACAAACTGATAGTTCCATGTATATTAAATGTATCACTGAGAAAAAAACCCACATTTTGTATGCTTAGTTACTGTGATGAAATATGTTCTAGACATAGACAGCTTCTTCATCCTTCCAGTCTACTGTAAGGATGAGAGTTGCATACAGTCCATGGAAAATTCTTTACTATAAATCTCATAGCCTCCTACACAAAATGCTTTTGCAATTCTGACATGTGAGAGCATTCTCAGGAAAAAAAGCAATAGCAATTTATTATAGGGAAAATTTGCTAAATTTTGTCTTTCTCCAGAGTAAATAGAGCTGCTTTAGTCCTGTCTAATACACAGATTTGATACTTCTGACTCAGAAAAACTGGAAATAGCTTTCAGCAGCAATTTCACCCTGAGATGTTCAAGCATAAGGCATAAAGCCTAAGGTTCTTGAATTCTGTTTCACAATGCACTGAGTCGACTTTAAATTGGAAAAGCAACATTGGCTGACAAGCAAATCCTGTAATTCCTTGGTGGTAGTAGTAGTGTAGTAAACCCCCAAAACCATGATTTATTAACTTAGACATCATTATTCTAGATGCTGTACCATCAAAGATAATGGTTCCTGTGTCAAAGCACTTCATGTGCAAGCCTAATGTGAAAAACAGCAGAAGAGAGGATATATAAAAGATAAAGAGAGGAAATATAAAAAAATAACTAGGTTAATTGGTGCAACAGCATTATCATGCCAGTGTATTGACTAGTCTGTTCCTTGGGGGAGGCAGCACAGAAAAGGAATGTTAATGACAAACCAGCAGGAAGATGATGGTGTATCTTGGTAAGCAATTACAAGATGCATAAAGGGTAGACTAGAAAAAAGCCATTGAAAAGTCTAATGAGTAGGCAAAGGAGGCATCACGGGTCAGTTGAAAGCAAGAGTCAGTTACTCATTTTCCCCTGCCTTTAACTTGTTATGCGACTTCAGACAAAGCACAGGTCAGGATTTGCAGAAGCAGCTTCAGTGACTCAGTTTTTTAGACATCTAGTTAGAGACCCTTTAGAAGGACCTGACTTTCAGAAAGCATGTATCACCTCATCTGTTTTGGAAAATCAGGTCTCTTTAGGCGGCTTATGTTGGACACCAACAAACTTCACTACTCACCCAAAAATCTCAAGCCACTTTTCATATTCTTGGCCTATATAACACTTCAGTGTTCTTATCCTTAAAATGGAAACATGCTTACCTGAGCTGACCATTTCGCTGCACTAGTTACTGAATGCATGTGTGAAGTGATGGATAAAAGACTACTAAAGTGAATGGTTATGAGTGTGCATGAACCAGTGATTGCAAAAGGCTGGTATACACCACTAAACAGTTACACTGGACAAGGTAATTAGTATGGTAAGACTACACCAGATATATAGATATACAGGAAAATAAGGCCAATGCCAGCTAGAATATTAGGGACAAAGGAAAGTGAGTCCAAGATCACATGCAGCAAACTTTCTAGTTGTATCTGAGATTATGAATCTGTTTATCCCTTCCCTGGAAGTGTTCAAGGCCAGATTGGATGGGGCTTTGAACAACCTGGTCTCGTGGGAGGTGTCCCTGCCCATGGCAGTGGGGTTGGAACTAGATGATCTTTGAGGTCCCTTCCAACCCAAACCATTCTAGGATTCTATGATCCCATAAAGTAAAACATATTATTTCGCAGGGAAACAGAGAAAAACAGAACTGCAATTCTCCACTCATATCAGGAGACCAATATAGGTGAGAGAAGATCCAGGTTTTATACATCATTCTATCCTAGGAAGCCAGTGACACGTGAACATCAAATAAACTCATTTCCATGCTGTTTCTCTACCCTGTGTTTAAATAAAATGCTAGAGAAGACTTCTGCACTTTAGTTATGTTTCTCATATGAGTAATAAAGGACTAATCATGCAAATTTACAACATTACCAAAGCAATCACAGCTAAGTTATAAGCAAAGTCGGTTTCATTAATGACTGTGACTCCATTTCTTCTGCTGTAAGAGCAGCTTATAAAGTCCAACAACTGAGTGTTCTGTAATCTGTCCACACACTGACGAATCCTCAGACCTCAAAGCCACCTCTGCTGCCATGTCCACAACCCATCACTGAGACCTCTGGCTCAGGATGGGACTACCATCCTGAAAAACTGAATGGATGATATAGAGCAGAGCATCTCCCATCACACTGAAGATCTCATTACAGACAAGAGAGGACTGCTACCCCACAGGTCCCCTGTGATGTGACTCAGTGCCATGCATTACAAGAATAGGCAACTCTTGGGGCTGGAAGAATTATTTCACTTTGTTGAACTCTACATGCTATTTTGATACCATGTTTTACAAGATTTGTAAAACACACATTTTCCTTTCAATAAATACTCGCACTTCTTCAATGGCACAGATTCTAATCTTTTTACAAGCACTGGGGAATGCATTTTCCCAACAAGCAATGCTTATAGGAAAGGACTAGTACAAAGGGGCATGAAGAATGAAGAAGATAGTTAACTGCACTCCATGAAGGTGCTGCTCTTCTGTCTCAGGAATTTCCTCAGCTTGCACCTGGAATTATATTTACTTGAATTACCTCGTAGAGAGACAAGAAATGATGCACCAAATAGCTGATTGACTCATTCATAGCCACAGTGATTGAGTAAAATACCAGCCTTATACCATACACAGGCAACAATAAGGCTTCATCCTACCGTTAATGAGGTCAACATCAAAAGTCCCATGGACTTCAAAGTGTCAGGGAGGAGGCTGTTGACATTTTGGCTGCTGAGCTTTACCTAGTGGACCATAATAGAAGAACCAAGAGGTCATGGAATTCTGGAGAAGGAGCTATTAAAAGCTGAAGCAATGGGAAAAAAATCAATCTACTAACTTCATTTCATATAGTAGAATGTTAAAACAAAGGGATTAGGAGGCTTGGAAAGAAGATTGTGTAACATTAATTTTTTTTCTTCAGCTATTTTTGCCTCTTTCTGTTGCTCATGTAACATATTGCATGAAGCTGTGTGCAGATTTTACTTGCATCCCTGTGGCTGAATTGACTTGATCGTTACCTACGAGATGAGATGTCTGTACTGATTATTCAGTCTAGCTGCAAGGTCTGAAATCATTAATTAAAATATAGATGAGATAAAGGAAAACGCCAGCAATTACATCACCCTCTCTAGGAACACGATGGTTTAGTTCTCAGTGCTACGAACTGGGGATTCAGCACTCTTATCAAGAGGTTAGGAAGCACTTAGAATGAAATAAAGATTAGGGTAGCCCTCTTATCTGTCCTGCCATCAAAACAGCAGTTATGGGGGAAAGCCTCTGTGAATGTAACTAACGCGCACTGAAAAATCGCCCAACCGACCTGAAACGCGTTTCTCAAGGCAATTGCACCACCTGCAGACTGCATCTGGAGTGGCGGCGGAGGAGGGACTGAGCAGCTCCTGGTCTCACTGTGCACACTGATGTAAGCAGCACTGGAAGCAGCGGGCTCGGTTAGGGCTGTGCATTCCCTCCTGGACTTCGAAATCCTCCGGTCTCCGTCTTAGCGACTCCAGACACAATCCCCCCCCCCTCATTTCCATGCCTATGCCTCTTCCTCTTCCCCCATGGTTTTGCTCTTCTTGGTTGCTTCCCAGCCCTCCACGCCTGGTCCTTGCTTCTCTCCATCCAATTTGGAACACTATTTCCTTCCCACACTGTCCCACCAGGCAGGTGGAAGTGGAGGACCACAGAGCATGAGGACATTACTCCTCCCTGTGCTTTCCCTGCATTTTGTAGGGTCCTTCTCAAGGTCCACAAAGGGTGAGAGCACCCCCTTCAGAGAAACCACCACTTATTAGTTAACTAATTAAAAACTGAGTATTGTTTGCTGAACTGACAGACAGCAAACTGATGACTGATTAACAGCTGCAGACTGGTGACTGATAATTAGATTCAGTTAGATTGAATAATTAGATTAAATACTCTCAAGCCTTCAGCTGGGCATGCCCACTCTCAGGATAAAGCCTTTCTGGGTACAACATGGAAAATCAATTTTTTTCTGCAGTCTGAAAGAGGAGATCAAGCCTTGCTTTACCCCAGCCACTCTCATAGTCTCATGCCACCTTTTTGCTTACAGTTTTTTTCCACCATTAGTGCTTTCAAGGAATGCAAATGCTAGTCCTTATTTAATGTTGAAAAGGTGTCTGTCCACAAGCTTTACTGGTATCAGGAGTATACACTGTGTATGAGTATCTGAGAGGGATGAGCTAAGGGGAACAAGTGAAACTGAGTGAGATTTTTCTCCTGTTTTGAGAAGACCAATCTGACATTTTTTGATGTAGGGAATAAAACTGTTACCGAACCAATGTGATGTCTTCCCTATACACTTCAGTTGTCCTATTTGCTCTTGTCCTGGCCAGAGTGGGGCTGGCCTTAGCTCCCATCTTCCTTCTCCACCCCACAGCTGCTTCTTGCTTCTTTCCTTTGGGAAGAACTGAGCAAGGAATGACTCTACTTGGTTTTCAGTTGCTTCCAACAAGCATCTATACAGTTAAATTCAAAGAAGACCTTCAATATAAAAGCTCTGGAAGGAGAAAGGAAGATGTGGTCTGACTGCTTCTATTATGTCATTAACATTAAAATTTAAAAAAAGGAAGAGGTGAAACAGTCACCAGCATCAGGACCTATTCCTGGGAAATCATTACTGGTTACCAGAAGAAATTAATTCCTTGGAAAAAACAACTTGAGAAGCCAGAAGGAAGTTGCACAACTGTCAGTGGCGAAGGCGGCAGTTCTCATAGCACAGCAACAGGCTACAGACGGGACCTGAGTAATAACATCTCATCAGGATGAGTCTGAAACCCTCGTTATTACAGCCCCTGGTAACCAGTCAAGCCCTCTGGGCTGCAGACAGCCAAACTACGTAATTACTAGGAATGCTAACACAGGGTATTTTTATAGTGCTTAAAAGTCCTTAAAAAGGATTATCAAGCCTATGAAGAGGGTAATTATTATTTTCTCTACATGACAAACGAGGAAAATGAGATATGGAAACTTTAACTGACATATGCAAAATATTCCACATTATAATTAAAAGATGAGAGCTCCTACCTTCAGGGTCAAGCTGCTGAATTACTTTATGATCATATGTTATGTAAATTGGATTATTTTAAAGAAAAGTTTCAAATGAGTCTTGACTCCTGAATTTTCCTTCTGGTTCTGTCACAGGTCTATTTAACAAAGTGCAAAAGGCATATGTAAATCAAGCCACACCTGCTTCACACTTACAATTGCAGCCTTTAATCAGCTGATGACTATGAAGCTTTCTGAGTTCATATGATGAAAAATACTTAACAGCAAACATCATTGCCATTATATATATTTTTA
Organism: Podargus strigoides; assembly: GCA_028020825.1. Classification (NCBI taxonomy): domain Eukaryota; kingdom Metazoa; phylum Chordata; class Aves; order Caprimulgiformes; family Podargidae; genus Podargus; species Podargus strigoides. The sequence continues at coordinate 9,850,596 of CM051621.1, read as the reverse complement.
TATTTATACAGAAGTTTGAGTGTCAAGAATTGGGAAGTTTACTCAGGAGTGACAAAGCAGAAGGAAATGGGCAAGGGACTTTACAGAGTTTCTCACTCTGTGGAGATATGGTAAGTGTGGGAGATATATTTCTGATTTTGCCTGGAAACAAAGCACATCCTACTCCCTACACCTATTGCACTACAAGATTTGAAGTAACATCATTGAACATGCTGTACTATGAGCAGCAAGAGTTTTGGTTACTACATGAGTGGAAAAGATTCATGCTGCTCTAAATTCAATTACCTCTGATCACGTGATAATGTGGAATTTCTGTTCTCTTTAATTCTATATAAGGTATAGAATATATGGACTACTCTCCTATATTACTGTCTTCTGTAAGATCATGCCAAATATCTGCCCTTTTGTAATTTGTTTTCATAGAATCATAGAATGGTTTGAGTTGGAAGTGACCTCAAAGATCATCTTGTTCCAACCCCCCTGCAGTGGCCTTGAACACTGCCAGGGAGGGGGCAGCCACAGCTTTCCTGGGAAACCTGTTCCAGTGTCTCACCACCCTTGCAGTAAAGAATTTCTTCCTCATATCTAATCTAAATCTACCCTCTTCCAGTTTAAAACTGTTACCCCTCATCCTATCACTACATGCCCTTGTAAAAAGTCCCTCTCCAGCTTTCTTGTAGGCCCCTTCAGGTACTGAAAGGTGCTATAAGGTATCCCCGGAGCCTTGCCTTCTCTTCTCTTCTCCAGGCTGAACAACCCCAACTCCCTCAGCCTGTCTTCACAGCAGAGGTGCTCCAGCTCTTGGATCATCTTTGTGGCCTCTTCTGGACCCACTCCAACAGCTCGATGTCCTTCTTGTGTTGGGGGCCCCAGAGCTGGATGCAGTACTGCAGGTGGAGTAGAGGGGCAGAATCACCTCCCTTGACCTGCTGGCCACACTTCTTTTGATGCAGCCCAGGATACGGTTGGCCTTCTGGGCTGCAAGTGTGTGTTGCCGGCTCATGTTGAGTGTTTCATTAACCAACACTCCCAAGTCCTTCTCCTCAGGGCTGCTCTCTATCCATTCTCTGCCCAGCCTGTACTTGTGCTTGGGACTGCACCAACCCATGTGCAGGACCTTGCACTGGGCCTTGTTGAACTTCATGCACTTTGCACAGGCCCACCTCTCCAGCCTGACAAGGTCCCTCTGGATGGCATCCCTTCTCTCCAGCATGTGAACTGCACCACACAGCTCGGTGTTGTCAGCAGACTTGCTGAGGGTGCACTCGATCCCACTCTCTATGTCACCCACAAAGATGTTAAACAGCACTGGTCCCAATACTGACCCTTGAGGAACGCCACTTGTCACCAATCTCTACTTGGACATTGAGATGTTGACCACAACTCTCTGAGTGTGACCATCCAGCCAGTTCCTTATCTACCAAGTGGTCCATCCATCAAGTCCATGTCTCTCCAATTTAGAGACAAGGATGTCATGCTGCAGTGTCTCAAATGCTTTGCACAAGTCCAGGTAGATGACATCAGTCATTCTTCCCCTATCCACCAACGCTGTAACCCTGTTGTAGAAGGCCACCAAATTTGTCAGGCACGGTTTGCCCTTAGTGAAGTCATGTTGGCTGTCACCAATCACCTTCTTATTTTTCATGTGCCTTTTAGTTTCCAGGAGGATCTGCTCCATGATCTTGCCGGGCACAGAGGTGAGATTGAAAATATCTCATTTTTAATTTAGGAACAAAATTAACTTTGAGCCAACATATTCAGGACAGCTCTGAGATAAATTGCTGTCAGATCACTATAATTCTGAATGCATGATCCAAAGATCAATGGCTTCTTGACAGACAGAATTTCTGCACTAGCCCTTTTCTTGATCTACCATGTGATTAATCAGGCTGATACAGTATCAGCACTTGTACATATTATCACGAACTTTTCATGGTCTAGAGCTCCAGCATATTCGTGCATGGAGGATTTGTACATCCTGTGACCCAAGACCACCCACAGAAACTCCAGGCTCCATGGACTTACACTACTGTCAGCCTGGGTAGGATTTGTGAAAGAAAAAGCATCCTTCAGGCACACGTAGGAAGAGCTGTGCATCATTAGAGGCAAGGTAAAACTTGCTATGACGTGCGACCGGGATAAGAACAACATGTGTTCTTTTTGCATATCTGACATGCAGAGTCACATTAGCAGATGCTGAGATGAGTCCCAGGATTTTACAGCATTAGCAAATGATTTCTGTAGAAGTTATCATTGGCTAACATTGGGCTCACGCATGCTCATGAACTTTTGACCTATGGCAGTATGGTATTTCAGTATATACACAAAGACACACAGAATGCCATGTAAGGAACTAGGGGTGATTATTTCTCACCAGTTAATCAAAAAGACAAAGGTAAAGAGCCACTGTGTGAACACCATAACTGCAAGGTTTGAGGTGATGACTCTTACGTCCACAGTCAGGGTGGGAAGCTCTGTACTGATGATTATGACTCATGAGGAACTGAAATTTTTTTGCTGTGAGTTGTCTTAATGATAATATAAAAGTAAATATTCTGAAGACTGAGAAAGGCAACAAAAAGATCCTTAATCTCAGGTGAGAGACTGACTGTATCTCAAGAAGGAATTCAAAGCTCCGCAGACAAGAGCTATTCTTATTCTCCTATTCTTAGCAGAATAATACACGAAATATCTTTTTTTCCCAGGTTGTATGCACTGTAAGTAATCTGCAATGAAAATGTAAGAACCGAGGGCCTTCCAATACTTGTGGGCAGATGGAGATTTCCAGTCCAAAGGGCCTCTAAATGCAGTTGTATTTCCCCTTGTTCTAAGACAAAAGACATAAGCAGCTTTTAGGTGACACACATATTGGAGGGACTGAGCCTCCCATTGCCAAAAAATTTGGCTCTGCCTCATATAGCAGGTCATCAGCATCATTCCTCAGCAACAACAGTACAGAGTTATGAGTAATTGAGTATCTTATCCTGAGGGCTCCACTGCCGAGAAACATGATCTCTGTCAATGCAGGAGCAGGGATTGAGCTCCTCTCTCAGACAGAACATGTGGTGCAGCCATCTACCTGGGAGCACAATTGTCGGTGGTTACTCGCGGCTTACAGTCAGAAGCTAGGGATGCCACAGCAAATCCCAGTGAAAATGAGACTACTCATTTCTCATACAAAATAAAACTTGCAAGTAAGCAATACAAAAAATTAAAGGGCTGCAACAATCTCACTGCAGAGAAGCTGAAATCAGCTGTGGGCTGGGATGCACTGGCTGGAGACCACGCACATCCCACGTTCCTGGTGCAAGGCAGGCTGAAGTACAAGCATTTGCTGCACAGACGCTGTGGTTAGAGCTGACGTCTCCATCCTGAGTGACTGCAGGGACGTGTAGCCACATGGTGAATTTGTATTCTCAGAAGAGAATGTGGTGTACTGATATAAACTCCTTTGTGGTAGTCAATGCAGTCCAAACAGAGCAATGATTTTAACCTAAATTAAAACTTTCATCAGTCCAATGATGTAGGTTGGGGACTGCAATTCATACTGACGCAGCTATCAGTCCCAGAGCTGGCATAGGTATAGTGGTATAAAAGTATCACCTAAACTGGTGGTAAAGGTGCTAAAATTTATTTGAGAAATTCAAATAACACTGTATCAGCAAAAGCAGTTTTCACCTCCTTTTATGACCTTCAATTGCTTCCACATGGGTTGTTACCAGTTTGCTGCTAGAGCTCTATTGCAGAGCATTCCTAATGGAGGCAAGAGGATAACAGGCATTTCAAACATAGCCATGTCAGCTATCTCTCCTGTATCACCCATCACAAAGGAGTATCACATTTTAAATCACCTTTAGGAACATTATTAACAGTGAAGCCATTACTGTTTCATTAGTTTTTATTTCAGCACGAAAATTTTAAATATCTAGACATAACAGCACAGGCTGTCATCCAAGCAAATAAGATATCCTTCTAAACAGCTAGTGAATCTATTACACTAACGAAAAACTAATTACAAAAGATTATTGGGGATAAATGCTGAAGAAACAGAGAGAGTGAGTGATGCATGTTTAATGATTTTTACTTTTGTGTGCTTTATTCCCCTCCCAGACCCCTGCGCCCCACTGCCTGCTCTGGCAGGTCACTAGAGGGCAATGGAGGCTTCAAGCACCGAGGCAGAGGGTTACTGCAAAGCTTCAACTTTCTGGGAACTCCTTTTTTTCTGATTTAGTATGAGTTAGCCAGAACGGTCCAAGAAATATGGGTATCACCTTTAGATTCTTACATTGTGAAATGGGCTGAGACCCCATGGGGAAACAGCGCTTTGGCACCGTGGAGCCGTGGGAACACAGCCATCCTCTCCTCCTCTAGTTACTCTCTTTCTACACAAAAAATAACCAAACCCCGTTCAGTTTGGCTTTTAGCCCTCAGATGCATGTCTCTAGCCATCCCCAACATCTTTTGCAATGCTTAAGCAAAGCAGTATGAATATGTTAGTCAAGACATGGCTACGTGTTGCTGGAAGGGCAGAGGCATACAATATCCCACTGGTGAAGACCTTTGCTGCTTTGAAGTGATACATGGCTGGGAAGAACCAGTTGTGCTTTTAAGATCTAGGTAAATGGTATAAATCACATTTCTCTTTCATTACAACCACCACACACAGACACAATGCAGCTGCTAACTTCTGACCTGCTGCTGAGGCACGGCTGAGTGGTGGAGTGGGCAGGGAGGCGGTGGGGATGGGATTGCAACCTGAAGCAAAACACTCTGGCAGCTGCACCCACCTCAGGTGGAGCCCAGTGCTGTGTCTGAGCCCACAGCACATGAAACACGAGGCTGCGGGTGCACCTCTTGCTTCCCCTCCTCTTGCCCTGTCATGCTGTGCTGCGGGGAGACCTCCAAGGGCCTCCCTCCCTCCCTCCCTCCCTCCCTCCCTTCCTTCCTTCCTCCCTTCCTTCCTTCCTTCCTTCCTCCCTCCCTTCCTCCCTCCCTCCCTCCCTCCCTTCCTTCCTTCCTTCCCTCCCTCCCTCCCTCCTTCCTTCCTTCCTTCCTTCCCTCCTTCCCTCCCTCCCTCCCTCCTTCCCCAGAAGATGCCTCCAGGCCAGGTTGGATTGTAGGTCTCACCTTTGCATTTTGCCAATGCAAAAAAACTACGAAACACCAAAATTCTAGAGATTACAGACCCCAGCAAATATTGCAAGCCATAAGACTAAACATCAGTTACGGACTTAGGCAAGTTCATAATAAATAAATTTTAAAAAATGTGGGAAGAAAAAGGATGAGATCATTTGTCCTGAGCTTTCTACACAGTTGGGACAGGAGAGGGAAGGCTGGGCAGGTTTGAGGGTACCTACTGGCATCCCCCCCTCAATGGAAGGTGGTATTTTTGAAGTGGGCTGGTGAATCTGCATTGAAATTTGTGAACACTTCAAACTTACTTTTCAAAGGGGCTTTTATTTGCCCTTTATTCAGGGTTAACTGAAATATAATTTCATCTATCTAAACAATATCAGCACACATACCAAGGCCTTATAATCTTGCAAAAAACTTTACTTACAGAAAACATTAATTTTATGCTTGTGAGTAGCACAAACTGATTTCAAATGGGCCACCAGGACACCAATTGAAGCCTATCTGTAATTTCATGAGTCATGTTCTGCAGATTTATTAAACAGGCAAAATCCCTGCTGGACTGTAAAGAGGAAAATTGTTGAACAGCAGAAACAAATTTTTTTCAGCAAAGATAATGATTAGATCAGTTCTTTTCAATAGTGTATAGTGTTGGGTTTATGTTGTTTTACAGTAGAACAGAGGCCTGAAGAGGAGTCACAGATCTAATTTCCATTGTGCCCCAAGACTGTACAAGGTACAGTAAGACTCAGCTGATAAAATAGATAAAATGGTGAAGAATTGAAGGAATGGAAGGGGATGGTAAATGAGAGGACTAATTTGATGTCAAATCAGTGAACTTCAAACTATCTAGTCTAAGAAGAAAGACATATGGGGCAAATACAGGCAGAGAGTGATGTATGAACGAGAAGCTCACAGCTAATGACCCCACAGAAAATTGTATTGATAGTGACACCACACACATTCACCCCCAGTCACAGGGTACTTTTACAAGCAGTTTCAAGCCAGTGCAATCACAACTAGAAATGACACCGATGACTGCTGCGACGTGCAGACATACAGTGCCTGTTACACCACATTTACGTAACATGGTACATGAAACTCCTCATGTACTTCACAACAATTCCTTCCCAGGACAATAGAGCGTAAGGGAAAGCACCCACCTGATGGAGAAAAGTGACAGAAAGATGATGAGATATCACAATGCAGAGCTGAGCCTCATAAAATAGTCTTATTATTAATAAACCCAATATTCTAATGATTAATAAACCCACATTTAAGCCTGTCTGAATCCATCACTGCCTTCCACAGTCAGGCAAAGCTACTAATTTTAAAGAGTGTGTCATCACAGCTATGGTTTCATGAACCTTGGACGCACTGTAGATTTAGACCAAAAATGTGCATTTGAATCAAATGAAAACTTCAGCACGTGGGTGTTCCAGCCGAGTGACTCCGCTAACTGGGTAGGAATTCTTATCTTGTCAGGATCAATGCTTTATGTTGAGTGTCAAAGCCAGCCCCCAGAAAACCACACTGCAGTACATGCAAAATGTGGATGATGAAGATAACAAGAGCTCTGTGAGCCGGGAAAAATGAGAATGTCTTTACTATTACAGTTCTGATGAATGTGTGGGAAAAGCAAATAAAGCAAAATACACCCAAACCCGCCACACAGTCATGAGCTATTGATCACAGTCAGTGTCACCATCTGTGATATAGGTAGGAACCCCTGTTTGTGACAGGCACATAGCATAGCTGGCTGTCCTGGGTGTCCCACACAGGAACAGTGCAGTAAGGCATGCCTGAGCGCAGCAGATTGACTGCAAAGGTGCCACCAGGAACCACTGATGCTCCCAGCCATAGGGGCAGAAGCAGCGTTATCCAGAAGGCTTGTCTACTATCAGGTGATGGATCCAGGGGTTCTTGAACAGAGCTAAACCCAGCACTTTATAGCTCTTGGCTCTATGATTGCTGGATCACCAACATCAACTGAAAGAGGGTGTTTACTTACATTATACTGGTCCATACTTCTGCCACATAATGGGGGAAATTTACTACTGCATTTTCTAATTCTGTTTAAAAAAAAATAAACCATGCTATATTTTTATGAAGAACTCTATATTCCCTCTATTTTTAAAACTAGTTTAGTCTTCTCGGTGTAATAAAATCACTCTTTTTCAGACAACTATACCTTATCTTCCATGAACATAAAGGCACTTACAAGTCATACTTCACACTTGTAATCTTTTAACACTAAACACAGCATGTTACATTGGCAGTGCTGGATTAATGGTTGAACTTGGTGATCTTAGAGGTCTCTTCCAACCAAGGCTATTCTGGGATTCTGTGAAATATTGGATACCCTTATTACCATAAGCATTTACATTTTACAGTTATCTACAGACAGGGTTTTTCTGCAACTGTGACTCAATAGGTGGTAAATATATTGCAATTTGAAGCAATAAATGTTTTATGAGGATCCACTACTTGCAAAATTGACTTAACCACAAGAATATATGAGTATATATATAAAAATGTCTATTATACTATATACAATATAGTTTATAACCTACAAACTATGTACATATGCTATGTTATATATAATAGCATACTAGTTATACATAGTATATGTATATAGAATATATTGTATACGTTTTGGTTTACTATTAAAAAACTAAGGAAAACTTCACCACCACTGGCTTGATTTTACATTAGATGTATGCATGGATATATATAGTTTATTAGTTATTATATAGCATATATATACTGTGTTTGTGTGTGTGTATATACACACACACAGGATACATATAGAGAGAGTACATATATATACTCCTCAGTATCTTCTGGACATGCTTAGGAATGATATGAAACATCTGCCTTAACCAGTTCCTCAACTATCAGCTCCTTAGCTTCCTTAATTGCTTTTCTCATTTTGCATTATTCTCTGAATCTCATGGCTGTGATGAGGACAGTTGCCTGTTTTCCTGAATTTTTCTTGTGCTATATAATCTCTTTCTCAAAGAGCAACTGACAATTTGTCTTAGCTCATTAACATATGGTAAGTGTCAATTTCTTCATTTACAGGAAAGCTTTCTACTCTAGGCCAAATACAATATTTTTTTCCTTTTCACTAATGACAAAGTCCATCAACATCTTATTTTAGTATCACAGACATGACTGTTCTTGTGCAATTAGCCTTTTTTAGATTTGGTTAGAGACAATCCATATCGTGCTGACATATTTTCAGTAACTAGAGAAGACAACAAAAGGGGGAAAGCACAGTTACTTTATCGGAAATATGTTTTATTTAATCAGTCTGATATCTAGTACAGGTCCTGCTTAGTCTTTGGCAATCCTAAACTTACTTATAGGTAATGTAAAAGTAGCAGTACTAAGTGCAGTTCATTCATTTTTTCTTTGTCCATCACTTTAGAGATAAGTATTGTATTTTACATAACATTTTGACACTGTTTCCGACACCATTCTCCTAGAGAAGCTGGCAGCTCATGGCCTAGACAGGTGTACTCTTCGCTGGGTTAAAAACTGGCTGGCTGGCCAGGCCCAGAGATGTGGTGTTTAGGGACATGGTTTAGTGGTAGACTTTGCAGTATTAGGTTTACAATTGGACTTGATGATCTTAAAGGTCTTTTTCAGCCAAAACTATTGAGTAGGGGATGTGATTCCCCTGGCAGGATTAAATTGTGAGAGTTTAACGCAAGGAAAACCTAATCAGCCTGAGCACAGTGTTCAGCTGCTAACAAGCAAAAGGAGAACCGATCTGCTCAGTATTTTATGCTTTTGCTCTCCACTTGACTTTTTTATTAGTTTACTTTTGAAGAAATTTCTGCCTTTCACTGAGTTATATTAATGAGGTGACATTCGTATATAAGGATGTTGTACAGAATCACTTTGAACCATGCAAGAACCATTGGGTATGTAAAGGTGGTGAGATCAAATTACTTTCAAGCAGAAGATACAGAATAGTTGTTCTCTTGCTAGGGATGCTGTTCTCACCAAAAGCAGGAGCCGGAAAAGTGAGTCCACTGAATCACAATACCTGACAACCTGGACAAAGAGCAGAACTTCTCTACAGATCAAGAAAGAAATGTGTGATATAACAGATCCAGGTTTCCAACACCAAAGAACAGAAAAATGCTGTGAAAAGGCAGTAAAGAGTCAAAATTTCTACTGTTTCCCTCTGCTACCATCCATTTCCACAACACCAAATAAGGAAAGCAAGAAAAAGGATTAAAATATGGAAAAGATATGATTCATCTCTTCAATGTCAATCTATTATTGTAAAGGACATTTTATTAAAAATTCCACAGATGTGATTTAGAAACGAAGGTGCCAGATTGGCTGGCAATGGTAATGTGCCGCTCCACTGAATGGTGTTCAGTGTTTTACTGAAACTCATGAACAGCAGCTGAGATTTTTTTAAACAGCATCACTTCTCAGCTTCTTCCATAATCTGTTTGACTTCTCAGCAGTCAGATGGAGATTTTTTTTCATTCTTTTTAAAATAAATCAGTATTGAATCTGAATATACATCAACAAGTTCGGTACTATCATAATAATAGAAGGGAAGTGGCTGAGAGCTAAAGATGAAAGAGTTCAGGACAGAAACAGAAACCTGAGCAATTGTGGGAACGGACATCAGATTCAGGCTGTAAGTATAAACTCAGATGAACGATAAATTTAGTTTCAATGGTGTTCCCATGGTAAGTTTAAGTTAGTGGGTTCTGAAGCGGAGGTTAGGCTTATTTGAAACGACACAAGAAGAAATCTGTGAGAGGAAGGACTGAATCTCTGCTGTAGAACTTGCCTCCTTCTCTAGAACAATAGTTGGAGTTTTTTCCTACCTTGGGTACAGTAAATAGCACTACTAAAAACACAGTGGCTTTTACTGGTAGTAAAGAAGGAAACCGAGAGGCAGCGTGTAAAATGTAATATACATTATGGGAAAATGATGACACAGATGAAACTTGAGAAAGAGCACACTGTCCTATTGATGTGAAAGCGTTCATTGGCGCTGCGTTTTCGATTCACCTTTATCTTCTTTCTAGAGAAAAACACAGGGAAATAGTATGGAAAAATGAGCGCAGCTGTCAGAACTTGCTTATGAAACAGAAGTGTGTGACTTTACAATGAAGAGGTATTAGAACAGATTTCATTTTGTCCCATTATGTTCTTTCTGACACTTCCTCCCCAGTTTATATCTAAATCAAATTTCTGTATTTGGGCTCCTTTATGTTTTAATACATCTGTTTTTCTCTTCTTATTTTTTAAAATTTTCCCTTAATTCCTCTTCATTAAAGGCTTCCTATTACTAAAAGGGTAATAAGAACCTTTATAAACTCTTTGAAAAGCAGATGAAGAGAGCTAGGTAACATTATTACTGCTAAGTAACAGCAATTTGCAGTGTATTTCTACAGAGAGAAACATTCTATATTTTTATTAGATGTAAATCAATAATTTGAGCAAATATTAACATTTAAGAAATGTTAAATGAAATCTGCAGCAGTTTCCTGGTAACTGAACCAATTATGATGTATGTTTTGCTTTAGTCAACACTTCATAAAGGGCTCTACTGAACACATTTATTAATTAGGCTATAGGGATTTTCCTTCTTTTTTATATTGAATTGGAAAATTCTTGGGGAGGTGTGGCTTCTACAAAGATGAGGCAAGTCAATTTATTAGCTCGGGGTGACAAACTTGGTAAACTCTGTGTGCACTTCCTTTTACTTTACTGAAAACCAAACATGTCACAGTCCCCTATTTAGAACACAGAAAGTACAAAAGTGAGACAGAGAAAAGGAACAATTGGCAATGGGGAAATGTTTACAAATCTTACTGTAAAACATGATTTGGACCTCTTTGTATTACAGCTTTCATACAGCTGTATTAAGATGTAATAACGATGGAAATAACTTACATTTTGAGAAGAATGTCAGTTCAGTAAGAAATCTATAGATTACCAGAATTTGATGATTTAATTTCTTGAAGCCCACTGAGAACTGTTCTCCACTAAGAACCACTATGGAAAGGCTCCTGTAAATAATAAAATCCTGTTGACCGAAAGTAAATAAAACCCACAGGCTTGCTTTCTTGTGACTAATCTACCTGGAAGATTTTTCACTGGTCATTTTCCTGCTAACCCCTACAGTAATCTTCCTATACTTCTTGGTTTGGGGTTTTTTTTGGATGGGTTTTTTTGTTTGTTTGTTTTGCGATTATTTTTTTTTTTTTTAAATGGAGAAACATAACCAGAAAGTGATCTTAACCAGGAACTGATCATAATGTGATCTTTTTAGCTTGACTTCTAGCCAGAGTTAGAACCCTGATCTGTAGTGCCCAAGTAACACGTAAAGAACCTCTGGTGCCCTGACCTGTTAGTGAACTATCTGGGTACTACGGAAATAAAAATGGATAAAAAAACATTAGTGGAGAGATTTCAGTTTCAGTTTCTCTTCAGTGCAGTGACACACAGGATTTCTGAAATAAATGAGTGCAATCCATAATCTTTTGTTATGAAAACTGTTTCAAACAAGACTAGATACTTATCGGCAGATTGAAATATATTGCCCTAGGTTGAGTTGTGATACACACGACACAAACCTGATAGCCCAAGCTCAGTAACTAAGTATTTGTGGCCCCAGAGTAACTCAAAAAATTAATTAGTACTCTCAACAGAATGAGGGACTCAATGGAACGTACAGATTGATGCACTTTATCATCTAGATTTCTCCAGTATGTTGTATGAGTTTTGTACCATACTTGCAAAGACTGTATGGCATACAGTGTCTGTGTATGTGTCTACGTACACACACAGGTGTGAACTAACAATACATAACCAGCTCCTATGACTGTAATATAATTTCTATTTCCATACAATATTTTATAATACCATGTAAACAAAGTTTTTACTCTGGAATGTTTATATGAAAAAGCTTTTTCTTTTAAAAGCATTATAATTAACTTTCAGGGAAGATCTGTATTTACATGGAAATGACATGGTGAGGCAATGGGATCTTCTGTATGTTGCGATGACCCCAGCAGGCACGTTAGTGCCCATGAAAGATGTCTGAGATGGACAGATCAAAGGGAATACAAACGAACAACCTGTTCTCACAAAGATCCTGAGTTACAGAAACACAGAACTGGCATCACCCTTGCATATGGCACGGGAATAAGAAATTCCAGGACCTCCGTGCCCTAAGAAATAACTGATCCCATAAAAAGGAATAAGAAAAAACAAAATGCTGAAAACTAACTGCAAGTTCTCTCCCCATGTCTTTTAACCTTGCTTTCTGTTTGCTCTTGGTTATGGGAAAGAAGTACTAGGTGTTCCAGCTTTACCACCGAGCGGTATTTTTCTGCCACCATCAGCTGCATCTGAGTAAGCAGAGCTATTTTTAAATCACCAGCCAGCTCGCGCAGTAAAACAATCGCGTAACTGCAGAGTCACGCACAGCACGGGAATCGCTTCTCTTGGTTTGCAGAGTCATACAAATGTTTCCATACAAACAGTATCCTATAAATTTTCAAGAGTCTATGACTAAGTCTCGGTTTCAGACCCCGTCCTTATGCGTACCAAAATGTTCCCTGAAATTTCCTATGTTCGCACTAACAAGGTTAAGTCCAGGTTCAGCCTGATTTCTTTCAGTGGCAAGAAAATTTCAGAAAGTCATGAGTACAGCTGTGACAGCCACTTTCCTGGCTGACGCATCAAGGACTGAACTGGGGACCTCCAGACCAAGAAACGTGACAGCCTTGAGCACTGAACCCTGATAGCTCAAACTGTCGTGTTACAACTTCTACTTTTTCTTGATTGGCGCATAGACTCAAATACTCACTGTGCTTTGCCACACAAATACAACTGAAACCAAAGTTCAGAACAATGCAAACTGAAAGAAATCAAACACCATGTCCTAGAGCTACATTGTACCTCATTTTCCCAGTAAGCATCTAGGAATCACCTGGTTCATTAAATAGACATTAAATAGCCTGACTGCCGTATGTAAATCAGCGTGATATAAGAAGAGATACTCAACTAAACATTAATGTGACTCATAGATTGATATAAAAGCTGAGCATAGAGATGTTCTTTACAGAGGTGTGCTAAGGGAGGCTGGCATCATTTATGGAAGGACAGGCACACAGCAGGATGTCACTGCATATATTCTGACCTTCCAACATAAGGTTATTGATGTTTGACATCAGCTTTTAGAATTTTAAATGGCAACACTAAAAGAGTGACAGTGACAAACATTGCCGATCCTCTCAGCAAAGACAGGCTAATCATTCACAAGCTCATGGCAAATTTTCAACTTTCTCTTCTCCCAAATACAGTGCAACACACAGATTTTAAACAAAAAACCAACAGCAGACAAATGGCAGGTAAAACAATCCAAGCTTTTCTTGGGGAAAATAAAATAGAGCAAATGCCATCAGGTCATTTCTGTTATTCTGTGCTATTAGCAGCAGCTCAGACACAGTGATAAGCATTGTCCTTATAAAGATTTGTGGAATTATTCCATTATGAAGTTGGGATGCTCCTGGCACCCTCATCTCCCAGTTTTCCAGTCTGCTTCTGTGTTAGCGTGCTCCTGGGTGTCTTCTGGGGATAAAATAACTAGATCTTTAAGTCTATAGTTCAGGGGACTGTTCGCTCAATGGTCAATGCACGTGACTCTGCTAATGTTTTTCCTCTTCCAGAAGCCTCACTAGCAGCCTCCTATGAAGGAGGAGTGTGCTGAAAAGATGAGTTACATGCCCAAAACCATGTGCCAGGGCATGTGCTATGTGCCTCAGGCTATAAACACAGAAAACTGGAGGATACAAAACAGTACTTTCATTATTTTGGATGCTGTAACGAAACAAACAATACCCCACCCTCAACACCCCAGGGCTGTAGGACAAGCTCTGAATCCAGGGTCTTAGTATGGTCCTGTTCTTAACATGCACAGAGACTTTCCAACATCAGGGAGCTGTAAAAGTCTCTGGCTCATTCACCCCAGTCCACTAAGAGGAGGTGGCCTGGTAACTCAGTGCTGTGGGTGTCAGGGAGCAGCAAGAGTGGGCTGCTGTGACCTGGGAATGAAGGGGGACAGCAGGGCAGGCAGAGGCAGCATCCTTACCCTCGGAAGCCAAGGTCCCACAAGACTCAAGCCAGAAGCACAGAGCAGCTCCCCTGGCAGGAACCAGAGTCAGCCAACAGTCAGGGGTTCACCAGAGAATCACAGAATCACAGAATGTTAGGGATTGAAAGGGACCTCAAAAGATCATCTAGTCCAATCCCCCTGCCAGAGCAGGAGCACCTAGGTCAGGTCACACAGGAAGAGAAGTCCCTGATGAGGCAAGCAGGACCAATGAGGCAGGGTCAGGACCAGCAAGGTCTATGGCTGCTGTACCAGGCATCCCTACAGTGCTGCTCAGGCAGCGACCAAAGCTGTTGGCCTGAGCTTAGAAGCAGCTGTTGCCCCAGAGCTGTTGGTCCACCCATCCATCGCTCCAACAGCAGGTTACATATGCAATACTGATGGAAATCAAAAAAGCTAAAAGATCCATGCATAAAAACTAGAGATGTGACCCAAAGACTGGCCTTGTGTATGTACAGTTTTTAAATCATTTCAGATTTGTATGATCCATCCAACGCCTGGAATCTTCATCACGTGCCCTGGGAAGCAAGGCAATCTGCCAGCCTCAACCCCTTTTTTTACAACCCCCATCACTACGTCCACAGTGTTGCTGGGTGGTTTTCCCTGCTTCAGGGAAGGAGGGAAAGTACAGAAAAATATCCTTTTTGAACAGTACGCCCCATGTCAGTGGCAGGACGGCTTCTGCATATTAACCAAGGACATCACATTTTGGATCACTACCAGCCAAGAGTACATACTTGCATCAAACACAAGCGGTGCAGGTATTCCCCAGTTTGCTTCCATACCAGTTGCTACACGTTCACATCTTCCCATCTTATCTTCTACAAGAATCAAATAACATCACATTACTTTCAAAACAGCGATTCATATGCCGGGAAAAAGAAGCACATCTCTCACACAGATTGGAAATCAAGAACCATAAACGGCAGAAATTTATTCAAATTACTCAGCATCACCCTTCTGAAGTAACAGTAATAATACATTTTTGTCACTCCCCATCATATTGAGCATGCTACACTTTGAGAAAGGTATCACTTCCCCATGCTACCACTTCGCTCCACCACATCTCAGGATGTATTTAGCTAAAGCAATCCAGTCTATGGAGAAGCCACTGCAAGGCTGACACTCTCAGAGGGCTGGGGAGAACTGTGGACATCATCCATTTCCACACATGGGGAAGCCTCTGTACACAAGGATAGGAGCAGAATGATTTGGAGAGGCTGGCAGGGCTCTTCTCCACTGTCTGCCTTCATGGACCCTGAAGGCTCCAGGTTGCTTTGTAAGACTAAGGCCATAGCAAGACAGATACAGACCACATCAGCATCAGGCTGACCCCTCTGGCAAGGATCACAGCACTTCAGTACTAGTGAGGAACTGCCCATGAAATTCCAGGCAGTCCCCACAGCATCCCAGGACAGACCAGCTCCATACTGAAACAGCAGCATAGTGTTCACAAGCTGCACAAGAAGCAGGGACAGTACATCATGCTCCATGCAAAAGCATCTCTTCTTTCCAGTGGGGCACCTGAAAGGAGTGCACCACTCCCCACACCAAGAAGCCAGGAAAGTCCTTTTCTCACAGTGGCCATCATACAACACACATTAAAGCCAGTTTCTCAATTCTGTTTCCCTCTGCCCAAGCATATTAGATCCCTCTTCTGCAATCCCATATATAGGCTGCTGCAGGAATAAATATGTAGGGATCACCCTGGGGTTAACCTCTGTCAGAAGAGCTACAGAAAAGCCATTGACACGACAGGTATCACGGTTGCCTTGCAGCAAAACCATCCTGTAGTTGTTAGGGAGATACCCTGGTAAATTTTGAAGATGCTGCTTCAGCAGAGACTGGTTCCAATTGGCTTATATTGCTCTGCTGGAAATGTATTTCTGAGAATTTTGCTGAGGCTGGAGACATCATTAGTAATCAAGATGGGAATAGGAGAGGCTGGAAAATGTCTTTCAAGTATAATCTAGTATAGATTGACATTAATCCGTGAATGAACCTGGGAAAGAAACAAATTTTGTTTTCTGATTATGCTAAGCACCATTTTTCCTACTAGTAGTAACCATCAAGGAATTCTGATGCTATTATTATCATTAGACATTACATCTATAAAATTGCCTTTGTATTTGTACTCTTTTCCAAAGTCTTTTCAGTGTTTTGTAGCTCAAGCATTTTATGCTTCTTCAGCTCACAGTCTTTTAATGTTATATGCAACTTTGAACAAACCATTTGATATCTCACTGCTTTGGGTTTCCTCATTCCAAACTAGAGACAAAAAATCCTTGCCTGCTTCTATTAAAATGAAAATTGCAAGAGCCATGAAAATGTGTCCTCCTCAACCTCTTTTTTGGAGTAACACTCTGTCACTTACTCCTTGTAGTGGGTTTGGTTGGAGGGAGCTAATTTTCTTCACAGCAGTCCATATGGTGATGGTTTTAGATTTGTGACCAAAACACTGCTGATAACATACCAGGGTTTTAACTACTGCTGAACTGTGCTTGCACAGCATCAAGGCCCTCTCTGCTCCTCCCTCTACACCCCCATGGAGGGGGCTGAGGGTGGGCAGGGCGTTGTAAGGGGACACAGCCAGGACAGCTGACCCAAACTGACCAAAGAGCTATTCCACGCTATATAACATCATGCTCAGATATAAAACTGGGGGTGGGTGGTGTGTCAAAAGTAGCCATGGCTCAGAGACTGGCTGGCCATCGGTCTGCTGGTGGGAGATGGTGAGTGATTGCCTTTGCATCACTTGTTTGGTTTCTTTTTTTCCTCTTCCCTTATTTAACTGTCCTTTATCTCAGCCCACAAGTTTTTCCTGCATTTGCCCCCAACCTGCTGGGTGGTGGAGTGAGTGAGTGAGTGAGTGAGTGGGAGCTTACCAGCTGGGGTCAACCCACCACACTCCTCTAGTCCCTCTGAAAATCAGCAATGCCCGAAGCACAGTTTTTTCCTTAACTGCTAATCAATCATTTGGCTACTCTCATTATCACGCAAGTGAACTCCTGCACTCCACTTCCTTCAAGTTTACAAGAAACCTATAATTTTGCCTACAGGAAAGAACCATGAACCAAGAGCCGGATTTATTATCTGGCAAATTCATAGCTTTTCTTTCATTCTGAGACACTTCCTGGAGAGCTCACAGGAAATAAGAGATGGGGGAGGTTATGTTTCATTTTTTAAAGCTGTTGGGTCAGCTAATGGCCATCACCATTGTTTCAGAAATTAGATTAAAAAAACTACTATAAGAACTGTTTTTATCTGTAAGTCATAATAGTGATGGTGCAAATGTGATGGTCTACAGATATAATAGAAGCTAAATCTGTAGGGAAAGACAGACCAACTAATTGCAGGATGTAGAGGTGGTCTCAAAAGGTCTTTGTTTTTTTCCAGCTATACCAGAGGATCTAACAAAAACACACTCTTTCCTTCTAAGCCATAAACCATACCTCTCTTGTAACAACATCTTTAAGTTTGTTAAAACAGTGTAATTTAAGTAAATATGAGATTATGACAGTATTTCAAACACCCCTCAGAGTTACAAGCATATTTCATAAGTCAGTTACATAGAAACCATAACTTTGGTGGAAATCCTTAAAGTTCAAAACCAGTCTTTCTAAAACTAGTCCTTTTGAAGGTGTATATACATCTCCACACGTTTGAACTGGAATTTCACAATTATACTAAATATAACTTAAGACTAGCTCCCAAAGAAGCTGGTACGTAGAGTATTCCACTGTAGAGATCATTTATTACGTACTTACAGCTGACTTCTAAGCATTCCAGTCATAAGCAGATAAGTGTATCAATAAAAAAAGCCATAATGGGTCAGATACTGATGTCATTCTGTTAACCAGTTTTAAGTCAAAACTTAGAGATTTTGTCTAAAAATTAAGTAAGGATAAGTGAAAACTGAGTATGGTCTTCATTCCATGGACCAAATACTTCATATTACGTAGCCTTTTTGCCTTCAAACCATCTAGACCAATAAGTCACTCTTATCACTAGCGCAAGGTTCAAATGGCAAAGCAAACATAGAAGTTAAAAGACTTAAAGTCAAGCAGTAAAGTCAAGGGAAGAGACACTAGAACTCAGTGTCGACCAATTCTCAAATTATGTTCTCAAACTCAATCCATTAGATGGTGGCCTCTCTACTTGTCCAGTTGAATGTATTAGTAGCTCTCATCAGAAACTTTAATTAAAACTATGCAACTAAGATTCCCCGTGATCCTTCCTCTGCAGCTTAGGGCAAAAAATCAGTACACTAATTTTGCCAAACAAACAGCCATCTTCCCTAAAATGTACATTAACCCAGCAATAATCATAACATAATGCATAAATATAATAAAATTAAATGGAGGAAGCATTTTGCTTAGAGCCAAAAATATGTATTCCTGTTCAAACAGGCATAATTCTCTGTACCACAAGTTCCTGTGCCACTTGGTGATATCTTCAGGCAAACTTAGCCATTAAAAATAGCTGCAGTAGTTTTATAAGAAATATGTTAATTTTTCTCACAGTTTCCTGATTTAATCTTCTATAATCCATACATATCTGAATATCCACATTAGACTCATCTGCTAAGATACTGGTATGCAGACTCCTCAGAAATACTATTTTTTCATGTTCCATGAGTTCTGTTTGAGAGCAGAAAGTGTCAAAATGCTTGTCTACTTCAAGTGTGATGGACAACTCTCTGGTGGTTAAGAATATGCTTGCTCTTGCTTATAACAAAAATATATCAAACGAGCTGAAGTTTTCAGCAGTTGGTATCTATATGGCATTATTTCTTCACTTCAGTCTATAAAAGACTACATTAATGACTTGAATTTAAAACTCTGCTGAAAACTGCTTTTGCCTCTCCTGCCAGGATGATTGATAGATTTTCTGCTTTATAGATGGAGCTCCCGAGGAACACCACCATGCTGTTTATTGCCTCGCAATTGGACACTAATCAGAATTTTGGTAAATGTTGTTATTTACGTGGAAATGGGATGGTGCGTGGGAGGGGAGTGGTGAATGGTGTGGCAGGAACACTTCCACTTTCTTGTTCCATTTACTTAATTCCTCCCAACCCTTCTGTAACATTCTAGTTCTGAAAACTATTTCACCATCTAGTACCAAGGACATGCTAAGAAGCCTCCAATATTTCTTTTTTCCTGAGCTATGTATAGAATTTCTGCTCAACTACAATTTCTTTTGAGGTTCCTGATAGTCTTATGAAATTACCTTTTCCAATCATCTTTTTATAACAAATATTTAAAATAAAACGCTTAAACATTTCTCTAATCAAACTCTAGAGGTCTGTTTGCTCTCTAGGTCAGTAAAGCTAAGGATCAGAAATGTTTTTTTGCTCTAGTTAGAATGAGTGGTCTGGATCAGAGACACCATGGAGCCTGCATTAGGAAGCTTCATTACACAATATTAATGTATAAAACAAATCCACAATTAGGTTTTTACCTGCAACCATTTGTTTCCAGTCTTGCAACTGAATGCCTGGCATTTAGTTATACTTAATTTCCATCCCCGCCCCCCCACTGCAATTTAGCTTGAAAAACCTGCCAGGCCTTTGAGGAAAGGTGAGTAACAGAAACCAGAAAACTCACAGCACTCTATATTAATCAAAGCAGAAAATTCAAACAGTATATATAGAATCCCCAAAGAATCTGTAAGATGGATCATATATTAAGAATATCAGAGTTGGGAGTGTTTCCTGCAACTCAAAAAAAGGTTTGTCTGGAGTATTTCAAAGCATCGGTTTGTAGGAAAAAATGTCCTATGACAAATAAAAGCCAGGAATAGACATGGGCAAACCCCTAAGTTTTATAAAGCACAAGCTCAAAGAAGTAACTTGCTTCTAAGTAGGAGCAATAGCTGTTGTGGTCTAAGCCTGTGAGCATGAAAACTGTCACCCGTTATTGATAACTTGTGTTCAACAAACAGAGAGATTTTACATTCCTGTAAATAAAATCACAGCTCAAAAATCACTTATGTCATGCTAGAGTTTCCTAAAGGATGAAGCATACTGCTAGAACTTCTCAGATCAAGAGACGGCGCCAGCAATAGAAATAAATTCCAGTTTGCAAGGACAGACCCCGTGAAGTGGTACTATTGTGCTATGGGCAAACAAAAGAGAAACTGCAGAAAGTAAAAATATCCAGAAGGAACTAAAGCAGTGCCTGCAATAGTCAAACACTTGTGCGGGACAACATCCAATAGAGGACCAGTAAGCCTGCACAGAAAGGTCAACCGCAGCAAAGACCTAAAGGATTAAAGAGTAACAAGGCAGAACAGAAGCCTGATGCCCAGATATAGACCTGAACTGATCAAAAGACTTGTGAGAGAGATATACAAGTGTATACCCTGCTTATCTCCCAACACATATAAAGATGAGACTGAGCCATCTTAGTCCAAATAAACATGAAAGAAACACTTCTTAGGGAAAGCAAAAGAACTGCTTTGGATGTGACCAATGTCATGGCTCTTCATTCTGGTTATTTCAGCCCTCCTGTGATTTAGAACACAGCTCCTGGGTCTCTGCCCTAAGCATCAAAACAATCTTGGTTTTGACATCCCCCAAAGTTCAAACCATGCAAAAAACCATGGGGAAAATCTTACATTAGAAATAAATAAACCCTGTTCTATTTCTCCTAACTATACTAAGCATTTTTATGTGTATAAATGGAAAACAAGACTGAAAGAGGATGTTGTGATCCAAACCAGAGCCTCAATGCAGAGAGATGGCTACAGACGTTTGTCACAGCGATGAGTTCACCCAGTTTTGGGAATTCTGAATGCCTCGAGCTAACCTCTCCATGAGGTTGCCATTCCAACTGTAAAATACGTAGAACATCAAATTATCAGAACATCCAATATGGTAATGTATATAAAGGATGTTTACCCCTTCCCACATAAGAAGCATAAACATGGCTGCAGTTTATAATTATTGTTAATCTGTGAGTCACAGAAGCATAAACAGTCTATTTCCTCAGCATGAAAATCCGATTCTCAGACATAGGTAGAGCTCTAAGGCATCTCTCATAGCAGTGAGTATATCAGATGATTTCATTGGGGAAAATAAAGTGTTAGTGTTTTTTATTCCCTTTTGCACTGCACAGTCATCAGCAAGGAAATGTGAACTGCTATTGATTTTTTCAGGCTACAGCAGCAAGAGGATCAATGACTAATTTCTAATCAGTTCTGCTTAGGTAAATCAATTCAAGATGATATTAAACATTCCATAAACGTCATTAGGTCATGACTTCAAAACCCACCTGGATGCGTTCCTGTGTGACCTGGTCTAGGTATTCCTGCTCTGGCAGGGGGATTGGGCTAGATGATCTTTTGAGGTCCTGTCCAATCCCTAACATTCTGTGATTCTGTCACCCTCCAGGATAATCAGTGGTGACTTTAGACAATGGACTAAAATACAGCTTGATTGGCTGAACAATGTCTGGACTTTACGAGTCAAAAATAGAGATTCTTGCAATTTCAGCCTACAGCACTATTTGGAAAATGACAGAACCCTCCCAATATGTTTTATAGTCTTGTCCACATAAAATTACACTTTTAAACATAGAAACTCATATTATTTGCACTAATGTTACAGATATAACTACTATGTTCAGAGGAATTATTCTTACCAACTCTACAAATAACTCATGCTTTAAAATGAATTTTAAAATATATCTATATTCATGCACACTTAATGTAATCTAACCACAGAGTTCACCTTTCCTTCTTCCTGGTTTCCTAAGACCTGCTTCATCCCCTTTTTGTTTCTAGGTAGTATCTGATCACTTCTGTTCATACACTGTATGACACTTCTCATGTGTCATAATAGTTGGTTGTGATGTGCATAGAATTACTTATTCAAAATAACTTTAAGAGTTCTTTAACAAAATCTATTTTGAGGTTAAATTTTTCTCACGTGGCTTTAATGTCCTGTTACATCCTATACTGAGAAAGAGTTAAACTGAACTTCACCATGTGTTTCAAGTTGAAACTGGCAAGGAATGGAGAATAAAGTTTTTTCCTTATATAAAATAGTGCTGAGCATAACTGTTGTTAATGCAATTATTTGCTGACCAGAACTACTGCACTTAATAAGCCTTAATTAAAACCTAAAAAGGACAAACACGCCACTTCAAAAACCAGCTGCTTTATCACCAAATCTGATGAACAGCACACGAGAGGCAACCCAGGAAAAGCCAGGTACACTAAAAAACCCGTCTTAAGACGTGACTCATTCTTTGGCACCAGCCTCTCTTATTGAATTCCCAGGAATTCCTCTGTATTTCAGAACTGACAAAAAGAAAACGTCATCTAAGGGCATTCCCGAGAACATATGGGATCAGTTTCTTACTCAAGACTTACGCAGGTCAAATTTCCCTTAAATCAGAGGTGTTTTCCTCGGGGGAGTGCTGCTGGCTTTATCCAAAGCACGATTAACACCACGCTTTCAATAATCAGACGCGATGCCTGATTTCTATATACTGATGCAATACTACGATTATAACTGTATTACATTTTGTTTGATAGCTAACTAAATTCCCCGATGTTTGATCTAAGGACATCACTGCCCCATTTGCAGACGCTTGGGATTTGTGAGTTTCCTTGCAGTTTGCTGGTAGGAAACTGGTAGGAATCCATTACTAGGGCTTCATCATACATTTCTACAAAATATTTTGACATTCAGCAAAAGCAATCTTGCTCCAAATTTTTCACTTAGCTCTGACTGTACTACAATGATGCTGAAAATAAAAAATGTCATGTATTTTTTTCACTTTTCCTGCTAATGTATATGAAAGCTATAAAGCATGGGTATTTTAAAGGAACTTTACTTTCTTCATAGTAAAAACAATATCTGAAGGTTGCAGGATATAACTCTGTACAAGTAAAAAGCCCAAAACTGTATTCCCTCAACCTCCATGCAGATTTTTCCCTGTCCTTAATCATGGGGTATTTACATTATTTATCAGATGAAATGGCAAACACACCACAGACCTGTACCTTAGGCAAGTGTTTTGCCTTTTTCTGTCACACAGGATCTTCTGTGCACATAAAATTCAGTTATATTTTTACAAACAGCTAAGCTAATGGAACATTTTGAATGTGTTACTCCTAATCTTCTGGATAACCCTTTCTAGCATAACTGAGGGGACAAAATAACAACTTTCCACCTTGAAAAAGTTCAGCTGAATTATAGGGTAATTCATGTTGGGAGGGACCCCTGGAGGCCTCTAGTCCAAACTCCTGCTCAAAGCACTTCCAAGGTTTGGTTACTGTTACAGGCAAACAGTTTTCCTCATATTTGATTGCAACCACTCTTGTTTCAACTTACCCCCATTGTCTTCATGACAGGCTGAAATGTTGTATCTTGCATTTCATACGCACCAGTATCACAAGGCTTCCAATCCACCACCAGTGGAACGGAGCATCTTGAAATCGAAGTTCAATATCGTCTTCTTTCATCATGTTTGGATTCCTGTAAATTCTTCCACTCAAATTCTGTGTCTTTTTACCCTGACACCTGCAAGTAGCTAAGAGGCTGCTCTCTATCATACTGACTAACATTTTTGCCCCCTCTGTCACTGGCATGTGGTGATTTTCACTTGTTCTATAATTGGACAGATGTGCTTTTTGGTCTAGAAATGTCTTCTGCAAGTGCACTGAACCTAGGGCAATAAGACTGTGTACACATATAGAGCTCTGTGCTGTACACATTATCATACGTGCACACATATGCACACACACAATAAACATTGCTACAAATATTAATAAAATGTAACTTGGGCTTTATTTTTGTACTAAGACATTTTTCCATACAAGCTGTTCTGACAGTATGGTAATGCAGACATAACTGCTTACCATACCTCCTCTTCATATGAGAAATACAATCCCAGAGCAAGAGCTCTCATAGCTACCTCCTCAGTTAACAGGTTTTATCTCTATGCTGCTAATAAAGAAGTTACCTACCACAGGAATAGCCGACAGGTGCCTCTGTTCAGTGTCAAGGCAGCATTTTACTCCCACCAACTCTGGTCTCCACATGCAGCCCTGAGGGTATAAACACTAGCTGGGGACATGAACTTTGATCACTGAAAGATTTCGGTCTCTTCGAGGTCTTTCCTGAGCAAACTTCTTCTCAAAGGCTGCAAAGGCCAAGCACAAGTCTTATGAGGGGTGGCTGAGGGAACTGGGGGTGTTCAGTCTGGAGAAGAGGAGGCTGAGGGGAGACCTCATCGCCCTCAACAACTGCCTGAAAGGAGAAGGTAGTGAGGTGGGGGTCGGTCTCTTCTCCCGGGTAACAGTGACAGGACAAGGGGTAATGGCCTCAAGTTGTGCCAGGGGAGGTTTAGACTGGATATGAGGAAGAATTTCTTCACAGAACGGGTTGTCAGGCACTGGCACAGGCTGCCCAGGGCAGTGGTGGAGTCCCCACCCCTGGAGGTGTCGAAGAGCTGGGCTGACACAGCGCTCAGGGATGTGGTGTAGCTGAGGACTGTCAGGGTTAGGTTGATGGTTGGACTCGATGATCTTCAGGGTCTTTTCCAACCTTCTGTGATTCTGGGAAGACTGTTCCTTTGCTGTGCTCAAAGCCTCCCTGCTCCCACCGATGCAGACCCCACACCTACACGGGGTTTTCTGGGCGTTTCTTCGCTGTTCGCACTCCCAAAGCCAAAGCCGCGCCCGCTGTGCCTGCACGGCCCCGCCGCCTCAGCGAGGGTCGGGCGGCGGCATGGCCGCGGGCACGGGCCGCCCCCGCCAGCCGGGGCCTCTCGCGGAGGCGGAGCGGGGGAGAGCCGCCCGGCCGCGGGGGTCGCCGCCGGGAGGGAAATTCCCTCAGCGGCTCGTGCTGGCACGCCGCGCTACGGGGCTTTCGCAACGCGGGGCCAGCCCCGTCCTCCAGCCCCTCGAAGGAGCCTCGCTCCCCCGGGCGCCATTATCGCCCTCAGCAGCCTCTTCCCCCCTCGCCGGGGTTCCCCGGCCAGCCTTGCCCCGGGCCCTGCTCCCGCGCAGGCGGCAGGGGAAAGCGCTGCCCGCCCCCGCGGCGGGGTTCCCCCTGGGCAGGGGCGGAGCGCGGCCCAGCCCGCCGTGCGCGGTAGAAAAGCGGCGGCGGGGCAGGGCAGGGCAGCAGGCGGGACCAGCGGAAGAGCGGAGCGGCAGCAGGAGGAGCAGCAGTAACAGCCGCGGCTGTGGCCCTGCCTGCTCCCTTGCGGGTTTATATGCACCTGGCCGCATTCCTGCTCGCCCTGGAGAAGAAGGAGCAGGGCCAGCAGCGGGACGGCGGCTCATCGTCCCCGGCCATGTGCTCGGTAAGCGAGGGCAGCAGCACGGACCCCCTGGCGGCCCGCTTCAGACAGGTGGAGGAGACGCTGGAGAAGCTGCACCGGGAGAACAGGAGCCTGAAGAGCAAAGTGCCGCGGTACAACGCGCTCTGCACCTTGTACCACGAGTCCGCCCAGCAGCTGAAGCACCTCCAGCTGCAGCTGGCGGCCAAGGAGGCGACCATCCGCGAGCTGCGGAGCGGCCTGGCCCGGCAGCCGGCGGCGGGCGGCGAGGCGGGGGCGGCGGGCGCGGAGCCGGCCCGCTCGCTGGTGGAGAGCCTGCTGGAGCAGCTGGGCCAGGCCGGGGAGCAGCTCCGCGACAGCGAGCGGCGCTCGGCACGGAAAATGGAAGCTCTGAGCCAGGTAAAAACCGCGAATGCCTCGACGCAGGGCTGGGGGGCAGCGCCCCGGGCTCCGCTTCCACGCTCCTCCCTAGAAAAATGAGTAACTTAAGCTTAGGAAGCCCGGCAGTGCTTGTCTCGAATGGAGGACGCAGACACTTGGCACTGAGACCGCTCACTCGCCTCTGTGGGAACAGATGGGGGCGCTGAGGACTTGGGTTAAGTGACATGCCCGGGGGGGCACAGTGAAGCTGGTGGTGGCAGAGCCCGGAGAGGAGGGGAGATGTTTTGCCCCTCAGCCATCTGTATGCAACAGTACTGCCCGCTGCCTTAAATTCAAGGTAAAGCAGAAAATCGTAAACCAAAAAACCCCTTAGCGTGGCATTATAAATCTTCATGCGACTGTTTACAGCAGGAGAAGGAAAAATAGTAAAAAACCCTAAATTTTGAAGTTCTGTCTTCCTTACTGGAGAGCCTCCTTTTCATAGGATGCAACAGTTTTGTTCTGAAAGATCAACAACTGATACTACCACTTTTTTTTTTTTTAAAAGAGTGCACTTAAAAATGGATATTTGTATTGACATGGGGGCAGCACGTTAATACTTGGAGAAGTAACTCACAAGTCTGGATTGTGAGGAGATAGATGAGGGAAATCAGTGTCTCTTAAGACAGGAAAGAAAGTCTCAAAACTGCATCCCCTCCCATCCGTCACAAGTACTATTTTTCTTACTGTCATTAAGACTTTCCCATGTTCAGTCTGAAATACGTAAAGGTTTTTAAAGCATTTCTTTCTAGATGAAGCTGCATACAGGAGTTTCCAAACCAAGAAGCAGTACTTAAAATTGAAACATGTTTTTTTTTGTCATAAGTAATCTCTTGACCTAATGCTTATACAAAACATTTTCCTTGTATGACACTCGCCTAAAATACATTTAAATAAGTCCAAGTTTGGACATTTGTATTAAGATATGATCTTACAGACGCTTTGCAGACAGATGGCAAACCTGTGGTATCTGAATATGTTTTGAAGTCTGATGTCAAATGTCTTTATAGCAAAGGAGAAATTTAGCATGATGGTAAAGAATTTAAACATCATTAATAAGAACAAGTGCTGTTTCTGTAAGTTAGATATTAATTTTATTCTTTTTAGAAACAAATATTTTATGCTCAGAAACACTGAAGTCATTGTCAGTAAAAATAACAACAATTAAAAAAGATATTTTGTGAAGTCAGAGACCTACATGCCATTACAGAAGAGCACTCCCTGTGACTTACAGCTCTGTTAGTACTCCTGAAGAACTGGAGGGGTAGAGTCAAGCTTGTACCTGTCTCATGGTCTATGCTGGCATCCAGGGCATTATTGCTTCTGGAGGAGCACTGCTGCAGAGCTTTCCATTACCAGCATCCGCTAATTTTTGAGGATATCAAGCACAAGCTGTTTTTGACAAAGTCAGGACTGGAGTACTTCGGATACATACATGATACTGCAGAGTGGTTTACCTCAGTGAGCAAGCAAACATCTTCCTTCTCAAAACACCTGCAGAGACGTTAAGGCATGTGGGTGATGCCACAGAGCTTCCACTTCAATGAGAATGTGCAGCAACGAGATACACAGTTGTTTCCTAGGAGTATGTCAGACCCCCTCACATACCTTGGAGAGTCAGCTGTGGCCAAAATAGTCATTGCTGCCCCACACAGTTCATTTTCTGTTTCCTTGTCCTTACCTCTCATCCTTTCCTAGGTGGGAAAGTTGCTATGTGTGCTTCCTCTGCTTTGTCCTTGTGACAGTGCCAGGCAATGAATACATTCACTGGTTTTTGATGACTTTCCAGTTCAAATTTTTTTTTTTTTTTCTTGAGGAAAATACTACCAGGTAGTTTTGAATGCAGGACCAGTAAGCATTTTGCAGTCTCTGTAGCTACTCCTTTTAAACTACTTTGCTTCTTGAAAATTCTTTCTTTAGTTTATTGCTGCTGTATATCTTTTCATAAAATCCTCCTGAATTTTTACTGGTTGTTTCTTCATTCTGCTGAGCTTGTAGCTGTCTGAGCAGTTCTTGATACCGATTGATCTGTCAGTTCCAAGGTTGAGTGATTACATAGAAATGAATTGGGATTTATTTTGGTTTTCAAGTACTTTGCAGTGAGTATAGGAGCAATATGGAATTACTGCAATATGGAATTCAGTCTTAGACATATTTTGGCTTTTGAGTTCACTTTGCTTTTAAATAACTTCCCCTCCCCCTTATGTTTAGGAAATACAGAAGTTGAATCAGCAACTAGAGGAGAAAAATGGAGAGATACAGCAGATAATAAATCAGCCTCCATATGAAAAGGAGAGAGAAATCTTACGACTTCAGAAGAGCTTGGCAGAGAGAGAGAAAGCTCAGGCCACCAGCGATGTTTTGTGCCGTTCACTCACTGATGAAACTCACCAACTTCAACGCAAATTGGCATCCACAGCAGAAATGTGTCAACATCTGGCAAAATGTCTAGAAGAGAAGCAAAGAAAAGAGAAGGGGAATTCAGATGACCAGATACCTACTGAAAGATCTAATCAGGTATTCAGTACTGCTACTATCTTTCTTTAAAGCCTTACTAGCTTCTGAGGTGTTAATTACAATATGATAGTTATAACTGTGAAGTGGTGAGAAACATCCCTTTAAATAATTTCATGTAGGGTGAAAAGACTACCATGCCAAGCTCTAATTCCCAGTACGAAAAATTTAAGGTGGAAGCAGTTGTCAGTCACTTGCATTTCGGCTATCTCATTTATCTCTTCACCAGAGGCTTTTTTTTTTTTTTTTTTTTTTTTTTGGAGAGGTCTGTTCCAACCTCAGCAATTCCATGATTACAATTCTTCCCTGTGTTTACAGGAGGCAGTACCTTCTTCATACCGCAGCATGCTTCTGTGCATCACTAGATGGTGCTGTGCTTTTGAAGGTGGTATCTCCTGATTACTTGTTTAAGCATCTAAATCATAAAACAAAGTAAAAATATTTTAAAGTAGTATTTATATTAAAAACTATAGCACGTGGCCTTCTCAGATCAGGATTTGGCTTTGTACCTACAGACCTACAGAAAGTTAGTTAGGGAAGAATGAGTCAAGGTGTCTTACCTTTTTTTTTTTTTTTCTCTGGGGATCCCCCCTCGCAATGTTTCTCTCCATTAGGCATGTTTAGGAAAATTGATTCATTATAGGAAGGTGGAAGAAATGCTACTGAGGGGTACAAACATCTGAATTTTGGTGTACTTCGCTAATACCTGTGTGGCATTGCCAGATCCATCACCTTAGCTGAAGCTTTTCGGCATTGGGTAGGGGTGGATTGTGTTGTTCTCCTGTTCCAGAAGTCATGATGGTTTGGAGCTGTTTGGTAATTCATGATAATACCATAAGGAAATAACATTAGAGGTGCTGCCTCCAGTAACAAATCAGAGTATTGAGCAGGATGCTACAGTCAGTTCTCACAAAAAAGATTATTTCTGTCTCATGCTCTTGCTGCTACGCAGTGGCAGTGCTGTGTTTCACATGACTACTCATCTATGCTTTTGTGATACACTCTACACATGCTCACTTCAACTGTAACAGGAGCATTTCCGAAGAAAACATATTCACATTAAAGTTACCTGTAAGAAATAGAGGTTGACTGGATATAAGAAAAAAAGGACTTTTTAAGGGACTTAAAGCATTTAGTATTATCATATTTTACGTGTAATTGATAGACAGGAAACTTGATTGGCTTTGATATATGTAATATGTAGCTAACCTTGTACAGTGGGGACTTCCCTGTTGAAGAAGAGAAATTTCAGATGCAATTACTAGCTGATTCTAGGGAATTTTGTACAAACGTGTTCTATATTACTCACGTACACCGGGGTTTTTTTAAGCAGATGTCACAACTGTAAAAGAAGAGGTATCATTTTAGTCAATTATTTAGCAAGCAGGGTTTTTTTTCCCCTCTCAGTAATTTGTTCCTACTACTGACCAAAATTGACAGTAATAACAAAGCAAGATGAAGGCATATCTGTGTGTTTGTCATGCATTCCCCCTTCCAAACAAGTAGTTTCCAAGGAGTTTGTGTGAACAGTAAAGCTCTTGTCATCAGTGTAGACCCTCATGCATGTAAAATGTGTGGTGTTTTTCTTCTTACCTTTAGTAGGCTCAGAATTTGGTAAGACAGATGGGTTTTTATGACACCACACAGATCGATTTAAAAGCAGTATCAAGGTGGTAAAAACCTAAGTATGTTTTTGCTCTGCTTATTTATAATAAAAGCTGTAGGTTATACTATTAGTATTTAGAAATATACTATATAGAAGTAAGATGACCTAGATGTATGTATTTGTTTCACCTCTTGCAATAGTTTTAGAGGAATTAAGGAAAAGTTTACTCCCAGTTAAACAGCATAGCTAAGTAGCGTTTGGGATTTTTATGTTGAAGTAACACTTTCTTTATCTGAAAATTACAGCTTTTGGACAATGAAAGTTCACTTCAAGCTCTCATCTGCAACCTACAAGATGAAAACAGGATGTTAAAACAAAAAGTAGCTCACGTGAGTACTTTCATTCTGTACAAGATTAAGATTCGATTGTGTATTTTGAATTACAGTAATTTTGGAATAGGTAAGGCCTAGTTAATCTAACTAAAGGGCAGTTTAATGCAAGTCCAAATTTACGCCTTTCAACATGGCACATAGTCTTTGTTCCCTTAGCTAAGAACAACTTAGTGCATTATTTTTAATGGATCGGCCTTTTGTTGTTAAAAATACACTGCAGAAGGAAATTTTCCTGTCCCTTCCATATATCAGTATTCCAGCCCAGGAGAACAGCACTAGGCTGTTCCACATTATTCAGTACTGTCCCTATGGATTGGTGGATGGAGAAGGCTGCCTGTGAAGGGCTGGGCTTATAGCATGACAAACTTGGCTCTCCTGCAGAGTGGCTTATCCACACTCAGCAGCTGAGTCAGCATATTATATTACCTTGTAGAGAATTTTGGTCCTGCACATATAGACAGTCTGTGAAAACTTTGAAGTCTGTGTCTTCACGTTCTCCATGGGTAATCTCCTGGTTAACCTCTTTCAGGTGGAAGACTTAAATGCAAAATGGCAGAAATACGATGCCAGTAGGGATGAGTATGTGAAGCGACTCCACTTGCAGCTAAAAGACATGAAGTCACAACTGGAGCAGCAGCACGGTGGAACTTCAGCACAAACAAATTCTGACTTGATGCACAAGGAGATATTCCGGTTAAACAAACTACTGGAAGAAAAACTGAATGAATGCATAAAAACAAAGAGAGAATTAGAAGATGTGAAGAAGGCTAGCGAAGGAGATAACGAGCGCATACAAATGCTGGAGCAACAGGTCATTAAGTCTCTTTGTCCTAGAGCTGGGAATTCTTAGTTTCTCCCCAGAACACTGAAGTCTGAGGGGGGAAAAAATGAAATTATTTCTTGTGACATTTGCCACTTGTCTTGCCACATTTGAAAGGAAACTCACTACTTAAAGAACTGCATACTGTTCTGCTGAGTTTAATACAAAACACACAAAATCTGAAAAAGAAATACATTTAAAGTACAGATGTGACAGAGAAGATATTATGGAGATTCTGGGAATAAGTATTTACCAACAGAGGAATCACAGCCTCAGCTTTTTAATCTAACCTGCCAATGCTGTATTTTATAAAATATTAACATAATAATTCTTTTTCAGGTCCTAGTTTATAAAGATGATTTCACATCTGAGAGATCAGACAGAGAACGAGCACAAAGTAAAATACAAGAGCTTCAGGCAGAAGTTGCATGTCTGCAACACCAGCTAGCAAGAAGACAGGTAAGAAAGCAACATGCTACTTTTTCAATTAAAGCATGTCAATGGGACTCAGGACTAAAATATACTTTTAAATATATTTAGAAAAAAATCTTAGTACTTCTAAAACCATTTCAGATCAGTGCAGCTATCAAAAAGTTAAATTATTTCATAGTCTGGTGTAGTGGAGATGCTTCCCAATACACCTGTACTACCCAGTCCATCTTCCTTCTATTTTGGATCAACATAGGAAGGGTGAATTCTTAGAAGGAAGAGAAGGACAGCCATGACTTGTAGCAGTGGCATCTTTAAAGAAGCACACTGGCTCTATTCTGTGTTTTCTACAAGCCTTCCTTACAACTGTTAATAAAACTGCAAAAAACAATGCATGTTTTATTTACAAATCTTCTGATAAAAACATAAGCAGTGTTTCCGATAAAGGTGATAAAATATCCTGTTAAAGAATAATTTTTTTACTGCATCTTATTCAAGAGCTCATCTTTCTCTCTCCAGGAGCCAAGAGACACAAGTAGTCATTTCAGAGTTCACATTGGTAACCAAAATCACATGTATGTACAGACAAACGTCGAACATCTACGAGGCAACAGCCCAGGTCAGACGGGCACGAGAAGAACACCTTCACAGTCTGAACAAGCTTCTCCCCCTGTGGACAATGGAAACTCAGGATCTGAGGGCAGGGCACAGGGTGAACTTAGATGCCCTCATTGTATGAGGTTTTTCAGTGATGAACTCAGTGATGAATTCCTCAAGCATGTTGCTGAGTGTTGTCAGTGACCACGTGATGCGAGGCGTGTAAGTTGATCACTACTTTATAAGACAGTAGAACTTTGCTCTATACCTATCTCCTACAGTCCTACAACAGAGTAATTCACATGGACAGCTCTTAGGAATTAGGAGGATGAACAATATCTACCTCTCATCTGATTTCACCTTCTCTTGGACTGTATGAAATGCTTCAAGATAAAGTGTTTTTATGAAGAATTATTTTTGACAACTACGAGGAAGGCAAGCAGAATGCAAATTCTACTACAAACTAAACTGAAACTTACCGTGGTAGTTAAACACAAGTCCAACTGCACTCTGAAGCCGAATCTTATTCTTTACAGCAGGCTGAAGGCTTATGAAAAATATTACTGAATTTGACATTTTCCTCCCTCTCCAAAAATGCAGGCTGAAGAACAAGGGAGGGAGCATTTTGGCAGAAGATAGGAAAAATCTTATTGTGCTTTACCTGGATTAAAAGTGAAAGTATTTTCTTGTCGGGTGAGGCTGAACTTTCAGACATCTCATCTGAAAATCCAATGAAATCAGAAGTGAAGAAAAGATAAGGGCTGGTTATTGACTAAAACTAGCCTGTCTCTTTGCACAGAAACAATGTACAGGCATATTTATTTTTTCTGTGCCATAAGTAACTATTTGACATATTTGTAAATATGTATCTGTGTCATTATGGATTGTATTCCTATTTTACCTAAGGATTATTTTTATAATAAAAGTGATTGTGCAGTTGCTTTACTACATTAGTAAAGTGGTCAAAAAATCTCAATTTGAGTATAAGTATTTAAATGTGGAATAGTCCCAGTAACTATACTGAGGGCTTAACTAAATGTCGTGGTTTCAGATGAGTTATTTCATTACTTCAGTGACAACCAGTGTCACAGACTATTTTCAAATGTTGAAAAAAAATAAATCACTCATATATGAGAGGAAGAATGACCTTTCAGATGCATGAGAGCACATTTAATGCCCTACCCTGCCACACATTCGTGATGATGCCAGTGCTAGCTTAAATTTCTTCTTATCCTGTCTACACTGGAGATAACTTCAACAAACAGCAGGGGACTGTTTTGAGAAGAAGTATCAGAAGTTACAGTCTGGAGTGTACAAGTGGAACAGGGCCACAGGTTTTTTCAGCCTTGGCTCTTGGTGTTTTTCACCATGTTGGAGCTGGAGTTAAGGATGGGGTACGAAGTAAAGGCCTCGTGCAACCATGACCTTTCCTAATTAAAGAAAACTTAGTTTGTATAACAACACTCTTGGCTTCTGCTTTGCTTCCTCAGTACTACACTCCAGGAACATGGATAGTTTCCGTGGTATTTCCTTTTCAGGATCCTGTTACAGCCCCAAAGGAAGATGATGGTTTATGCCAATGCTGCCTTTGGTGGGATATTATCAAAAAAGGTGCATGGGCCATTGCATGCAGTGGGCAGGTGCAATGGTTCTTGTTAATTCAATCTTTAACTGATTGCAAGCCTAGGGTTGATTACTACCTTGTTTTTTCCCAACACAACATGCACAAACTTGCAGAGATTTTAATTAATTTTTTTTCTTTTTTTTTTTTTTTTGAAGTGACCATTTTGTACATAGCCTTTTAAGGTCTTAGAGATCAGATGCAGCCCACAGAATATAGGCTGAGAAACATGATTAAGCTTCCTGTGGCATAAGCTAATCTTACATTTTCTGACTGTTCTCATTAGACAAGCCTTGTTTACAGCTTCAGTGTACACCAGTACTGTAGTGCCAGTGACTGATACAGCAGAATATTGACCTTTGTTTTTTTAGTGACCCACATTACAAGGTAGTTATGAAGACAAACAACAATAATGTAAGTTAAAGCTTGGCAGTGCATTGTTTTTTATTGCATTTGAGATGATCACTGCTTTAATATACATCATCCAGAAGCTCAGATCTGCTATAGGTTTCCACTCCTGTTAATCCCTGGGGGCACAGTTGGACACTGACCTACAACTATTAGAAACAGATGCCAGAATTAGGTAAGAGAATCTGCAATCTGCAGTACACAGGAGTTAAAGTACATATTCTTGTGGTTTTAAGAGCTATGAATTAGTCCCCTTGTCAGAGCAGAGATTAGAGTCCGAATTCTGGGAAAGGCAGGCTCTTCAGTGCTGGGAAACTGGATGTATCTCCATAGAGGAGCACACTGGACCAACACAAACAGGTGAAGTTATAGGTCAAGCACAGATTACAGCTAACACTTAAAGCAGTGCAGTAAGTGACTGGAATTTGATTACCTGTGGCAAAAATCTAGGACAGATCTGCTGTTTTTCAGTATAAAAATACCTCACTTCAGAACTATTTTGTTTTATCATTTCCTACTGAGGTTTTTCTTCTGGCTGGTAAAAAGCCTTACCTATTGGTTTCTTGGTAAAGACAAAACAAGAAAGAAGTCATACACACTATAAAGAACTACCAGTGTCTTACATGCAAATGTTTGTTTCAGATTACAGGGTGTGACCTATTCTTCCTAAAAAAACCTCGTCTATCACCCAGTGCTTTGACTTCTACACCAAAGTCACTGGTAGGTCTCTTGAAGAAACAGTATCTTTAGATACTGAATCTTTACTTGCCCTCTCCTCACCAGGCAAGGCATACACATTGAGGCACCCCCAAGCAATGACCACCACCACCTACATTCACAATTCATGTTCCTCAAGAATGCATTAAAACTGTCAGCTCCACTGTCCCATCACTGAAGTGGGAAGCCATCAGTTCCCAGCATATTTTGAACTCTCTAAATTAAGGAAAGCTCCTTCTGGCCTCGTGCTGGTGTTCTGTGCCACCTGGATGGCTGTCCAAATAGTGCGTGTCTTGTTTGGTTAAATGGTAAAAGCAACGCAGCTCCTTTCCCAAAAGAAAGCAGTAAAGGCATATGAGTAAGAAAGTAACTACATAAAATGAGTAAACCTTATGAACTTTCATTATCCATTTGTACCACGCTTGTTCACTGAAATACACATCATCTGTAAAACTGCAGAAACAAGTCCTCACACACACTCTTGAAACCATACAGAAAAACTACGTGAGAGTGTGGCACTCAGTTCTTGATTTGCTGTACTGGTAACCAAAGGCAGCCTGATAACTGAATCCTCTTATCAGGCAAAGATAACGCCCATTTGGGCTTCTATAAATCTGTCACTGCTGGTGAGCAATGCCCTCGGTGGAAAGGCGTGCCAGCACTAGAGGAAAGCCAGAGGTACCTCTGGCAACCTCCACCTCTCGCAGTAGGTCCAGGGAGGCTGGAAGGAGGCAGGATAACTGTCTGAGGCTTGCAGGAATATGTCCTGGCATATTAAAAGCTGCCAAGATATATTTGTGCAATTACCTTCATGATTAGTCCATCCCTTCTCCTAAAATGTCTCCCTCATTGAACTACCTTCTCTCAGTTTTGTTCTCCAAACCACCCTGAGTTCAGACCAGGACAAGCGCAGAGCTCCCAAGCAGCTGCCTCACCAACAATGAGGTTTTCAGACCACATATCCTCCAAGTGCTGGCACGCTGGTTCTCATTACTCCTGGACCTAATTATCATGTATTTTGCTTGGGATTTTAAAGCAAATGCTGTTTACTAATAACTATGCTGGTTGCCATGCAGAAGCAGGCCCTTAGCACACAGTCACGACAGCAGTTGTAGGCAAGACTGACTCACTGAATCTCAGAAAATACAGCTGGGAGAAGCCTCAGAAGTTGGTCCCTACCCCAAAAACCCAAGGGAGAGACGCTCAACAATAACACTGCCTTCTGTGGGATGGGCAGTATAGAGCATAAAAGCTTCTCAAATCTTCTGCAACTTTTATGGCAACGTCTGCTTCCCCCTCTGATGATTTAGGACATCACATCTGTTAAAAGAAGCCTAAAATGATGCCTCAAGACTAAGTGCTCACTAATAATAAAACCAACTACAAGAATAAAATTTGTTCAAGAAGCAGATACCTATGTTCTATGGTATTTTTGTTAAAACTTCCATTTCCTGTGGCTTTGCTGCATGTGTATATATAGAAAGCAAGGGAAATTCCAAACAAGATGCCACATCGCTGTACTCAGAACAGCAGTGCTTCTCATTCTAAAAAAAGGAAGTCTCAAATTCTTTTTCTACAAAATCTATGTGAATTCAAAGTATGCTGTAGTACTATTTCCTAGTACCATGGTCCAGTAGCTATCAGCTGAGGGGTTCAGCTAAAAACCTAAAGCATAAGAAACACAAAGCACTAGCTCAGCCCAGCAGGATGTCAGCAGAGGACGAGGTATCAGGTCCTGCCTTCTCACCTGAAGCCTCACATTGCTCTCTAAGGGCAAAGCACAGCCCAGCATGCTCATCGAAGCTTTCCATGTCACGGGTCATCCTAGCTGGGGGGTCAGAGCTCCAGCAAGGTCAGGCAGGGGTTTTCAAAGTGCCGCAGCAACTGCTGGAACAGGGGCTCCTGAAAGGCACCAACCTTCCCCAAGTGGCTCAGCCTCCATTCCTGCTGCTGCTCAGTGCATTCTTTCCCTTTCTCTGTAATACATCCGTTTTCCCCTCCATTTTTACATTTACTGGGAAGAAGCTGTTGGTGCAGGAACTCTTCACAACATGCACTGGGTGTATGGGCATCTATCATGGCCGACAGCTTCCCTCAGGAACTTGAGATATTTCCACAGCACATGGAGCACTGAACCAGATGGTGGGTTACAAGACAGCTTATTTCTGAAAGGCAGCAGAAAAAAACCAGCAAAAAAACCATTGGAGTGTGTACTTGGCTTAACCACATTTTTGCCCTGACTGTCCCTGCCCCAGGCCAGCCCTCCAGCACCCATTTTGGAGACCTGGCTGATGGACAGGCTGAGCACCACGAGCAGGGCAGCTCTGGCTGCTCGTGCTGACGCCCACCTCCTCGGTGTCACACGAACTCACCTTGCCTGAGGCTTTTATGCTTCAATTTCTTGAGGAGTGGGAGGGAGGAAAGAGCAGTGGGACTCAGTTCTGCAGTGCTTGCAGATCCACATCCATCCCCTCCCTGTCACCACTGCAACCCTCTCTCTCCCCTCCTCCCCCATCCTGGACTCACCCAATCTCTGTCAAATCTGTCTTCGTACAAAAAGTGGTGTTTTTTAATCGCCGATAGTCACCTTCTTGGTTACAGGCAAATATCACAGGCAGCATGTACAGGAGGGACACGGGTGTTACCAAGCCTGGCATCTGCCCCACCAGCTCTCTGGCCAGCCCTAGTCCACCCTACGCCTTGCTGAGCTTCCCGGCTCCTGCTGCAGCCAGACTTCCTCCAGCCACATCCCAAACCTCCCCTGCATAGCCCAAAATGGTGCAGCTCAACAGGACAGGGGGTTTCGCAGCTCGATGTCCTGCTCCACAGTGGTCTGGACTTGGGTGATGCCTGACACTACCTTCTCTGCCAAGACGGGAACACATGCCGAGGGAATTGTGCCTTGCTGGCATGGAGGGCAAGGTGCCAAGCTGTGGTCTCCCTCCAGCTGTGCCCTCACAGCCCTCCCCAGGCCGGACCAGCTGCAGCTCCTGTGAGCCAGCCACCTGCACCCGCCACCTGGGCCCCATGCTGGGAGGAGAGCCACATGCACCCGTACCAGCCAGCTCCCAGAGCAGTCCCACTGTGACTCGTCCCTCTCACAAAGCCCTGGGGCTTTTCCTGCAGGTGCGAAGCAGGAAGCTGGTCTCAGATCATGATACAGGGCAGGGTCTCCATCTCTCTTGGGACACACAGCAAAGGAGGTGACAGGAGCTCTGATCTCCCTGGACTAAGCAATCCCAGCTCACACAAGGGGCAAAAAGACTAAAGAAAGGAGCTGACAGCCCTCATTCTGACCATCACCACATCTCAAGGAAGCTCAGGCATCCAGAGGCATACAAAGGTCCACAGACATTTAAGGAAGAACATCATCTACCAAGAGAAAGGGGGACTTGGTGGGATGTGAAGTGACTCATGCACACCACAGATAAGCACAGCCTAAAGGACCATCCTACTCCTCCTTCCCATTGTCTGACCTTGCCCTCAGTGATGCAGATCTAATTTAGTGGTTTTCAGCTCCTCTTCCGACCTCAGCATTGAGCACCTGCTCCACCTTCTGCAAGGCCTGTTCGCAGACAGGAACCAGACATCTCCAGAGGGAAAGGGATCTTCCTTCGATACTGGCTGCTGTGCTGCCTGTCCTCAACCAAAACCAGTCCTAATTGGAGCTCTAAACTTGAGTAGTAGTTGATTCTGACCAGTAGGAACATCCATCATCCATGAGACGTGTCTACTGGGTGCTTTTTAGGAACTGTTCCTTGACCATTGGCTGCTCTGCACTGCCAGAGCCACTGGGCAAACCCCATAAGAGACCTGATGTAGGGTCCCTGGAAAACAAGAGCTAGAGCAGTCCCCATCTTTAATGGCCCACCTGAGTACAGCGGTAAGGACAGTCTCCTTCCCAGTGACAGATGTCCAGCAACACAAGTCATCTGCTACGAGGCCAGCAAACTTTCCCTCTCAGGTGACAAGTTGTACCTTAGTTAAGGATCAAACAGATGCCAACTGTGAATGCACATCAGATGATGCTTCAGATGAGGGACATGTCTGGTGTCACACCGGCAATGAAGCAGAGATGTGCAGGAAGTCTGTCTGTGCTTCGCTGCTGCACCATGCAGAGGAGGGGCATCATACCAAATGCAGTGGCCTGGAGAGAGTATGAGGTCTAAACGTTGTTAAAACTGATATCTATCAATGGAAGGAGTGGGAAAATTTATAAAAGTCTTTTCATTTACTGCAATTACACATTTCATTAATGAGGCCCATGGTGATGCTCTTAACTGCTCTTAAAACAACAGCCTCCCAGTTACCAGTACTCATTTGTCTAGGATGCTCTTCGCTGAGTATGTTGAGAGGGGAAGAGATGTGAGAGTTCAGAGCACGTGAAGATCCTAGAAAACAGTGGCTGCAGCCTGGGGGGAGAGCAAGAAAAACCCAGACTAACCTTGTCACTACAGAGCTGTGTCCCTAGAGGAGCTTTTAAACAGGAAGCTGAAGCTCATAGTACCAGTAATTGCAAGGTCAGGCCTAAAATTATCCATGAAAAGCAATCCTCTGAAGAGAGGCTGAAGGGATATAGGTAAAGGTAACACGGCATTGCCAGGGAATTTGAAACTTGGTACAGCAGGCAATAAGCATGTGTCCTGGTTTGAGGTGCAGGTACACACACTTCTCCTTGGGCTAAAATAAAAGAAGGGATTTTAGCCTTTATCAGGGAGAGAATGATGCAAAATAAGCTCTGCCTCTGAGCTTACACCTCCCGTCTTTTTATGAAGCAGAATTTTGACAGCTCTACCATGACTCTAAAATAGCTTTAAAACCACAAGTAATGTCTTTTAAAAGGACTGAGGAGGTCAGGCTCTTTCTCCCTCTCCTGAGCACTTAGTGATCATCAGAGCCCACTTCTGCCCTATTCCAATCACACTCAAACACAGAAACAGTTCCTGGGGCAGGATCCAGAGCCCGTGACACTGGCCACCCCAGCTGAGTGCCTCTAATCACCAAGACACACAGCTTGACCCCAAAAGCACCATATGATTGCCCTTCTTGATTCTTCAAGTACCTCTTGTATTATAGAGAAGAACGGTCATCAAAAGGCACTTCATCTCCAGAGGAAACATCACCACTTTCCCACATGGCACCTGCAAGGTTTTATACCCTTTCAGGGCCAGTCTTCTTGCAAGAAAGATATTCCAAAATGACAGAATGTTAGGGATTGGAAGTGACCTCAAAAGATCATCTAGTCCATAAAATATACAGGACAGATTGTGCCCGGTGGCGTGCTGAGACCGACGGGAGGTCTCCGACAGCCCAAAAGATTTGTGCTATGTGCAAATCAGGAATTCACCTCCCAGCAGAGGGGATGGCTCTGCATCACACACCACTGAGCAGAGAGGGGCTGGAAAGGGGAGTGCAGTAGAATTTGCTTGAAGAAGACACCAAGGCAAAGCGGTGGACTAGACCAGGGTGTTTCAGAGACAGCTATGTGCACCAAGTCATCTTTTTAGATGAATCTCTGTGGCCGAGACTAGGAGCCAGTGTGGGGTGCAGGCAGGCTTCCCCCTCCCACACAAGATCCATCCTTTGATAACCAGATGCGGAATCCCCTAAACTCTCTGCACGGTGACAGCTCCTGGGGAGGCACAACGTGCAGTGGAAAAAATTCATGAGCACAACCACCTCGTCACCATCACCCGAAGAATGGGCGACAGCTTATTTTCTGAACTGTTTTGAGGCTTCGTTTTGTTGCACCTACACACACCAATCACATGGCACCACACCCCCTCCTACAAAATGTCAAAGTCTTCAACTCCTAAGAATAACCATTAGGGGGGAAAAAATAGTGAGTGCTGACCAGTGTAACTCCTGTGCAGTGGGGATTACACTGGTCTTGCCTTTCTCCTCAATTCAGGGCTTGCTCACCTTGTCCTAAATTTCCTCCTGGTGGTATCTCCTTTGACAGGCAGTGGGCAAATATTAATTTTTACCTCTGTGGTTTCCAGGTGACTCTCTCAGGGAAAGTTTACTGGAGCTTTATCCTTCCTGAAATGGCAGCAAAGCTGAATAACCACTTCCTCTTAACACAGCTGAGAAACTTCAAACGTGCAGTGTTGCAAAACAGCACCGTGAGGACACTCTCCCTCCTGCCTCTGCTGTAGTCTCTTGCGTGCACTAATATCAGTTGTTACACACACTGGGCAGTAACAAGGTTGGGAAATACTTGAGCAGTAAAAGCCCCTCTCACAGCCTGGGAAGGCAGGCAAGTGCCACCTTTGACTCTTCCCTGCAGTCAGCTTGTGCCTTTGCATTCCCAGCAGCTATAAACAACCCAGATCCTGCAGTCACCAAAATTTATACCTGGATGTACCTCTTTTAGAGTCTGGGCAACTGAACGACTTTGAGTCAAGCCCCCAAAAGATGCCTGCACTAAACCTACTTTCAAGTATTTGTGTTTTGCTGCAGTGGTGCAAAAATAAATAGTGAGAACAGATAATAACAGATAATAACAGATATTTCAGAAAATTGAATTCTTAGGTTGCTCCTTAAGTGGAAGGGCACGTAATGTCCCCAGCATCTACAGAAAAGGACCCCAAAGTCTGTAAGAAGCTGGGCTTGTGTATCTCTTCAGTGATTCTTCTCAATCTTTGAGCAGTTTGTCTAAAGCTGGTGTTAATATTAAAGCCTTATAACAATATTAAAGTAGCTAATGTTTGACTGGACTTTAAAAGCCAAATTCCAGTCTCCTCTATGCAGCTTTCAATGCAGGGAAGACAGAGGGCTGTGACTCGTTTAAACGCTGAGCTTCGAGGCACTCTGCAAAACACTGCAGCATCCCTGCAATTTTTCTAGAGATGGTGCTAACACAAACCAGAACAAGTATTCTGCAAACAGTGCAACTTTTTTGACATCATTTCAATGAGATAACCCTATGATTTCATGGAGAAATCCCTGGGCTGGGTACACTAAAAATCTAAGCCTCAGGTCACCTGTACAGCTACTTTGTATGGTCACAGGCTACATACTTCATTGGGGCTTTTCTTTCCATAGCTTTCTACATTATTTAAGTGTTTTTTCTTCTTGTGGCTGACAAAGAATGAGCAACCAGGTAGGCCTGGTTCTGTACCTGAGTTGTCTCGGCTGGTTTTTGCAAGGACCAGCAAGTTGCATCCACCTACGCTTTTAGGCAGTCACCAATTCAACATGCCTGGGTTGAAAAGGATAACTCTGAGGCCTGATGCACTGCTACAAGTTAAGGCTGTGCCCATGTTATATACTTAATTACAATGATCATGCAACTTCTAAAGTGCATTTAAAAAACCCCATAACTCTGAAAGCTGTATTGCTAAAAATCCCAGCTATAGAACAATGAGAGAGTCTCCAGCACACCCAACCCCATCCCATTACTTGATGTCCATGATGTCCACAACCTGCCTTACTCAATATATCAATCAACATGTCATCACACCTATTTCCAAAGCAGGCATGGTTTGAATAGTGAAAGTTCAGTCACTAACAAGTTCAGGGAGCACTCATAGTAGCAAAACAACCTGCGACAGCCATTCAGTTGTCCAGTGCACCAAACTACTACAACCAGTAGCTACGCAGTTGTTTATACTGGTGCAATTACTCCAATCACTGATGCAATTCCTCATGAGTCAAGATGAGTCTGATCTACACAAAAGGCTGAGGCAGGTAATAAATGCGGACCCCAGTGCAAGATCCTTCACATTTGGAATGCCAGAATCTCTTTGAAGCAAGAGCTGTGGACTGCTGGTTCAGCAAATGCCATCTTGTGTTTGTGTGTCTGGAATCTGGGATTTTCAATGCAGCTCTTTGCAAGTGAGAGGCCAAATATGAAAGAGGATAACAGGAACACATCAGAAGGCTATAAAAGTTTACTGATTTGGAAGCCAAGACTGACCACGAAAGGAAAAGATTTTTAGGAAATAAACAGTAGAAGAGCTTTTAAGCATGTATTAAATCAATAATGGAAAATTCTGTATGCATGCAAGAGTACTGATGGGAATTAA
Organism: Podargus strigoides; assembly: GCA_028020825.1. Classification (NCBI taxonomy): domain Eukaryota; kingdom Metazoa; phylum Chordata; class Aves; order Caprimulgiformes; family Podargidae; genus Podargus; species Podargus strigoides. Next base: position 9,807,449 of record CM051621.1, on the reverse strand, counting down.
ACTTCATAGAAAAGGACACGGGCACGGAGCCAGTAAAGGAAACACAGAAAGAAACTTACTGGAACTTCTGAATGGAGACAGCAGGTCTAGGCATGAATTATTTGTGTAAATCAAATTTATGACTGTCACAATCGATGGCAAGCTTGCAAAAACCACTGAATAGTTGAACTTGGGGAAAGGAAGGTCTGAAGATCATCTAGTCCAACCCCCCCTGCTCAAAGCAGGGTCAGGTAGAGCAGGCTGCCTGGGGCCAGTCAGGGTTTGACCATCTCCAAGGAAGAAAAGTCCACAACCTCTCTACGCAACCTGCTTCTGGGTTCAATCACACTCACAGTACAAAAGTTTCTGATTATGTTCAAATGGAACTCCATTTATTTCAGCTTGTGCCATTGCCTCTTGTCCTGTCACTGGGCACCACTGAGAAAAGTCTGGATCAGTCTTATGTACTGTCCCCACATCAGATATTGATACACATTGGGAAGACCCCCTTGAGACTTCTCTTCTCCCAGCTCTCACCTCTCCTTGTTTGATGGATGCTCCAAGGCCTGAATCATCCTTGCAGCCCTTTGCAGGATTCTTTCCAGTCTGTCCATGTCTCATCCTGGGGAGCCCAGAACCAGGATGAGAGCCAGACCACATCCTTTTACCTGTTCGTAACTCTGCCTAACAGCAGCCAACTTGAGTGCAAGGGACACCCTGAATTATTATTATTTACAAGAGCATGTAGTGATAGAATGAGGGGTAATGGTTTTAAACTGGAAGAGGGTAGATTTAGATTAGATTAGATATTAGGAAGAAATTCTTTACTTTGAGGGTGGTGAGACACTGGAACAGGTTGCCCAGGGAAGTTATGGCTGCCCCCTCCCTGGAAGTGTTTAAGGCCAGGTTAGATGTGGCTTTGAGCAACCTGATCTAGTGGGAGGTGTCCCTGCCCATGGCAGAGGAGTTGGAACTAGATGATCTTTGAGGTCCCTTCCAACCCAAACCATTCTATGGTCTTATTCTATTCTAAAAAAATATACCTATTTCTCCCTTGCCTCTGCCCCCCTCCCCCCTGCGACCCCAATCCTGAGAGGGATTTTATATATTTATTTATTTATTAACTGTCACATTAAAAGTATTCAAGATCTACAGGTAAATAAATACCCTATGGAGATACAGAGGAGACACCTAAAGCCTCAGCTAAAACCCCAGACAAAGAAGTGACACACTTATCCCAGGAACCAGTGCTGAATATTCAGAAACCCAGTGTATTTGGCACAGCTTCTAAAACAAACACTTCTTGAAGTGTTTATAAGAAAAACATCACAGTCCATTGTTGGCAGTGTTGGAGGGCAAAGAGGAAGGAAAGAAATCTTCCACTTTTTTTTTGGCAGACTCTAGAAATTCCTCAATTCAAATGCACAGGCTTGTTTTGAAAACTCTGCTAACAGACTGGTGGAAAGCAAGAGCGCCTTGAAAACCTAGGAGGTCTAATGCAGGTACCTCTTTTATAACTAGCTCCCCTATATCACAGCAAGTTAAAATCCTTATGGTATGGTTTCACTATACATACATTAGACCCTCTCCTGGCTGGATTTTGATCAGAGTTATCCCTTCTTTCCTGACTTCACAGTCCATGACATTTGTATTTTTTTGCAACTTGTGAAGGTTTTACAGTAAGCCTGGAGTACAGCAACTGTTTCCGTTCTTTTGTGTGTCCGATTTCCTCACAGGTCAATTGGATGAGATTGCTAAATTGCTCTCTTTGTAGCTGCTCTCCCATTTTGTGAATACGATGAATCACACCAGACCATGTGCAAACTAGTGGGTGATAACATAATAATGCCTCACACCTATTGTCAGTGCTTGTAGTATTCTGGAGTATTCTGTATTACAACGCTGATGCAGCTCCATTGCTCACAAAGGTGAGGAAACAGCTGCGTTGACTAAAACCAAGCAATCATTTTGGAAACTCTCCCATAAGTTCGTGAGTGCCTCACGAATGTGACCTGCAACCTCTGCGCTTTCCTAGGCTGCACGAAGGCGGCCCCGAGATGTTGATCTACATCTACTGAAGAACTAGAGCAAGACCAAGCACAAAACACTTCCGTTGTTTTCTAAGCCAGGATCTGAATTGCTGGTGCTTACAGTGAAGAAAAGAAGGGCATTACTCACTACTGAAGTTAATGAATTTCTGATCTTAGTATGACAGTCAATCTATATATGTAACTACACTGAACTACATTCAGCGTGACCATCTGAATCTTACTTGCATGCATGCTGCATTCAGGACCTTGATATTAAACTGAAAGAGGAAGACAAAGGAAGGAGTTGGACTCTGACCGAGAGAAAAAGGACTGAAATCTGATACAAGAAGTGCACAGTTCCTGCTGCTTTTATGAAAGTCAGCTGTAACAGGGTGATTAACACAACAAACACGAGTGATAAAGGAGCATGAGCTTAAACTAGGGATTTGTTGGACATATTAGGTTTTTCAAAGTTTATAATGAAAATAATTGGTTGAATTTTTTGAATTCCCAAAGATACTCAATCTCATTCGGGAAGTCATGACTGAAACTCCAGAAGCCCAGAAAGGACAAACATCTTGAAAATGAAAACAAACTACCTTCAATCCCACTTAAAAAAGGAACAAGCAGATGATTTTTAAGTGCCTACCTGACAGCAAGGAGGTGATTTATTCGTGACAAATCCATGTTGGCTACTACTCATGGTCAAACTCTTTCCTCCTTTTTCAGGATAACAGCTCTTGTGGACAGAAGAAAAACAGTAGAGATAGTGAGAGAGAGAGAGAGTTTTAATGCCATTTTCATATGACATTTCAATAAGCAAACTCTAAAAAAACATCCCAAGGGGTGCAAAAATCAGTCTGGGAGAATATATCAACAAGGCTCCTCAAAGGTTGGTTCTGAACCTAATCATCAAGTATTTTCATTACCACTTGGGGGATGGGACGGAGCAGATGTATTAAATACACATGCAGATCCCAAACAAAAAGGTGTCAGAACATTGGTGAAAGGAATCAGAATGGCTCTGGTGAATTGGGCAGGTGGTTTGGAAAACACTGGCAGTTCTGCAAGGACAAATGTAAAGTTGCATAGTTTCAGGACAACGAATTGCACAAATATGTGGCAAGGAATCACTAATGGGGCAATTCCTTAAAAAGGTTGAGAGGCCGGACTGAGTCACAGGCTGCTGCAAATAAACCAGACACCGAAGTGCAGAGGATAAACAGGAGAGCTGTCAGCTGGATGTGAGGAAATCCCTCTGCTCCACATGGCGTTAATAAAGTGTGGCTGAAATACTGCACTGGGCTTTGTAAACTGTACATCAAGAAAAACATGGGGAAAAAAAACCCAAACAGGACAAAAGACCACAGGACTTTAACAAAAGGTCATAAAATATGACAACAGAGTGGAAGATTGAGGGAAGTCCTGCTACATCCTTGCAGGAGGCAAGGAAATCACGCAGCCTGCCTTCCAGTCTTCCCAGTCCAGCAAATTTCATTTGTTTCCCTGACTACAAAACTCCATGCAGTGTCCACTTGGTCCCTACAAGAAGTTTACCCCCTTTTTCTGCCACTGTGCTGTGGACTTCCCTCCTGACAAGGAGCCTTTGCAGCCTGTGCAGCCTGCTGCAGCTCTGTTCCAGCTGGCAGCCCTACCCTGCTCTGCGGGAGCATCTCCAGGCCCAACACAGGCACTCCCAGGGATGAAGCAATCCCTTCCTTCCTCCCTCCACAGCACTTAACTTGACCCTGAGGACCATATGAACTAGCAGTCTCCTCCTGCCATCCTACCTTTTTCAGACACGATGTGCATCAGGCAGTACTTCTGCAACAAACTGAAGAGAAACGACACTGCACCACCTCCTGTGGCTGCTCACTACGTTGTCTGCAAATAAACACCAAAATCCACGTACCCATACAGCAGAACAGTATATATTTGATTAAGACACAGGCACATGTGCACTTACATCTGGTGACAGAGCAGAAACCTTTCCTGCTGCAGTGCTCTAAGCAACAGGTTGTTCAGGGATGACTCCTCTACACATGCAAATGCTGACCGTGGCACAGACAGACTGGAAAGAGACCTGAACTTGCCCCTCCTGACCTGCAGACAGGCCCACTCTTCACCTTGGCCTTCTGGTTCATAGAGGCTCTTTCTTTCTGCATCTCTCCTGGAAGAATCAACAGTTCAACTGAGGTTGTTTCAATAAAATTTTTGGTTCTGCTAAGTTAGCTTTCTCCAAAAAACAAAAAGTTTTCAAAACCTCCCAAGTATCTCCAGGCCCGGTATGTCAAATATCTCACTCTGTTTTAATTGATTCCTCAAATACTGCAATTTGGAAATGACTTGGTTCCATGTTCTGCAACATGCATGTCTGGGACCTGCATCATTTGCACGCTTCCTCCAATCCAGGGACACCAAATTCAGACAAAACTTTTGCATCTCCATTGCACTAGTGCGGACTAGAGAAATTATGAAAGACGAGAGATTTTGTTCTTCCAGCTTCCAAAAACTTTCAGCTATGCAGATCCAAGTCATGTTTTCATGAAGCTGCATGTTTATGAGGAGCTGAATCCCCTTTGCCAGCTCTTCAGTTCCTCTTTGTGCCCACCTCTTCCCTTCTCCACCTTTCCAGGCTTAACCTTTCGTTCCTTTTTTCTGGGCTCTTGCACAAGCCTTTCCACTAACCACCACCACCTTAGGGATGACTGACATACAGACACACACACACACATATATATATATACATATATATATACACACACACACATATACCTATGTATACATAGGGTCAGACTCATTGATTGCATCCATCTATAACAGTGTCTGCCTTCCTGATCCTTGACACAGTGGTAATGGAGTCACCTTAATATATTTAATCTGGGCTGGGCTTTAATCAGCACTGGTGACTAATGCAAAACAATTGGAGACTTGGGGGCGGGGGGAAAGTACACTGCCTGTGCCACCACCCTCTCTGTAACAAAAGAACCCCTGATCCCAGTGAAAAAAGTTCCTGGATTTTTAATGCCTTGATCCAATTTCTCAGCCTCCTCTTTCTCCACCTCAGCCACACAGCAGCAGGGCAATCCTGCTTTTAATAACAGAGACTCTTCATGGTTAAAGCTCCTACAGTTGCCTTAAAAACACAGCTGAGACTCAAGTGATTTAATGCCCAAGTGAGACTCCAAGAAGCCTCCACTGCCAGGGACTGCTCAGTGCCTGTTACGGGTGGGGAAGGCGAAGAGCAGGAGGCTGCTGCAGCCTCCAGCCGAGCAGCAATGGGGTTTCACCACCCACGGCATGGGTGAAATGGGTCAGCACGCAGCAGGACTCAGGCAGGTCTGCAGCAGCAGAACACAGGCCAGCTTCAGAGCTTCCCAGTAACCCTGACTCATCCAATTTGGTGTTGCTAAAGGAAATGCTCAGCGTTGCTGCAAGAAAGGACAGCATAGAAAGGCACTAAATTTATAGACGAGAAGATGATGAATGGAAGAGCGGACATGGACACAATACTGAGAAAGGAACCGTGTCTCCACCAGTGCTGGTGAGGACTGCATGGCCAGCTTCACCTCCTGCCTCCCTGCAGCACACCCTTTGCAGAAGTGCACGGTGGCTGTCAGAGCAGGGAAGAGACAGGGTGCTGTGTGCACACTGCTACAGCCACCTCCCAAATTAAGGGGAGGTCTCAGGCTTTGTAAGCACTGATACCACGTACCTGAAACTGAGACATCTGCCTTAGGGCTGTCTGTTCTGCTAGAAAGGAGAACACCTGAGAGGGCTGAGAAAAGTAAATAAAAGGGGCTGGGGATCAAAATAAAAGGTGGGAAAACAAAGGGGATTCTGTCTGATAAAGATGAGAGGATTGCCAAGCAAATTCGTCCAGGAAAAGAATAAAACCCAAGTGAGACAGAAGAAAAGACAATGTGTACTTAATGCTGGCTTTGCATCGCAGCCCAAATACAATGGGGCTTCACACAGAGACACAGCAGAGGGGCTGGGAGGTAACAGTCCTGTAGAAATGGAAGTTAAACGCTGTAGACTAAGGTCTGATGTCATCTTTGATGTGCTTGTTAGTTCAGGACAGGAGCTTGTAGAAAGATGGTATCTTTCACTAGACCAGCTAATACCTTGGGAAAAACAGCTAAGCCTCTACCTCAACTTGGTCTGAAATAGTATTTCATCCTTTTACACATAATAAATACAGCCTGTCCCATCTTTCTGGAACAGCAGGACCCCAGCATTGGCCGTACTTGTCACAAGGCTGAAAAATTAGTCAAGTATTTCCTCCAATCTTTTAAAAAAATAAAAAGATCAATAGTTTCAGAAGACTACTGTTTCAGAACTTAAGATTCTTTTATAAAATTCATCAAAAGCTTCAACAGTAGTACTGCATTAATTTTCTCATGATATTACCTCCCAGAGCTTTCCTGAACATCTACATTTCTTAGCATACATTTGCAGCTTCCAGTACACTTGGACATATATACAAAAGAGACCCGATGCTTAAAGTTTTTGTAGGTTCAAGGATGTATCAGCACATATCATTGACATTTAAAGTTCCTTTATGCTTCTGCTCTCCCACAAAACCAACAGTAGTTCACATCAGTAAAGGCGATGAGAAAATTCCTCAGTTGCTGCAAAACCCACAGCACTCTCCATCCCTTAAGTCTGAGTTTGGGAAGGCTTTTGAAATTGAATTCCTCACATGCAGCACAGACCAGACCGTCAGGATCAGCTTCCTATTTCCTTCTCAGCTCCTTCTCTTATAATCAAAAGAAGAAAGTGATTTACTTTTGTAATCCTGGGAATTATTGGTATTCTGGAGCACAACTTGGGTGTTTTCCTTTGGAATCACAAAAGGAACCAAAACAGTTTTAGGGAAGATTTTCCTTTCTGTTTCTCATCTGTGTCATTTGGGAGGGGAGAGAGGAACAGAAGGAAACAGGCATGGAACTTGGGGAGGACCAATAACTGTAACTTACAACTTAAAGCCATGTCCTCCCTCTCCAGCAAGTCAGCTTTTGTAAAAATCACAAATCCATGTCTTAACTGATATGTATTGACATGTTCTTCCACAGAAAGGAAGTGCTTATAGGCAGGGTATTTTTTTGTGAGTCATTCAGGAAACTTTACATCCTTTGCCATTTCCAGGTTAGTTTTAAGCTCCCTGAACATACCAGGACAGGGATCAGGTCCCATGACTAAGACAAAAAGAAGCTGGAAATTAGAGACAGAAACCAAAGACATTGTGCTAACATATAAATACTTTTCTCATCACCACTGTACAGCTTGGGTCACCTTCTAATAAATGAGATGCAGACAACAGACAAAATATATAGAAGGGGAATCAGATAGATACAGAAAGGCTTCCACATAAGGCAAGATTAAATAAGCTCAAACTTCTTATGTAGGAAGAGAGATGAATGATGTCTGAGGTTTATAAAATCATGAGTGAACAAGGTGATGAACGGAGGATTAGAAAATGCAGGACTATGAAAACTTGCTGGTTTTCATAATGCAAGAATTCAGAATAAAGTGGAAAATAAACCAACCTCAAAACCAAAAAATTATTGCATAAAAAAAAAGCATAATCAGATTTGGGAATTCGCTGCCATGGGATGTTTTGGATGGCAAAAGGGTAAATGGTTTAAAAAATGATCACATGAATTGAAGGAAAAGAGGTCTGATGGCTTTTCAGCACAAGTGTGGATGCAGCATCTGTCACAGAAGTCCCTAAATCACTAGCTGACAAAAGCCAGCAGGGAATCCTCAGGGAAATAAGATTAGAAACAAAGCAAATATATGGTCATCACTATTATTCATTACTGGCCTCTGGCAGAGGCTGATCCTAGACTCTTTATCAAGGACTGCAGTTTTCACATTCTTGTATTAGCACGTAGAGAAAAGGAACAAAGCTCTTTACCTCTTGTTGTTCCTGGGAGATTCCTACAGGAAGTCCATCTTGGTCTGGAAGTTTGTATAGTTGATTTGGGGCTTGTTCATCCTAGCTGTCTCTGAAAATCTGGAAAATTGACGTATCAGAGGAATCAGATTAGTAGATGATGCAGTTTATTACAATGTCTGTAAATTATCTGCTGGTGCACATGTAACCACTACAGCATAACTACCTGTAGGACATACTGAAACTACTGTGTGACAGTAGTGTTTGACACTGCATAATGCTCTTCTGGATCCACATACCCCTTTACCCAATTTATTTCTGTAAAACACACCGAAAAGAGCCAATCTAAGTAACAATGCAGCTGAAAGGACAGACATCCCTATGGTTCAAAGCAAGCAGAAATCACTGGTTTCTGGCCATTCATCTACCTTCCCTCAAAACCCCTTAAACCTATTTTTTTTATTTAAAAAAATCCCTAAACCACCATCATCACCAGTTAGATTTCATTTTCAGGCCACCTGTAGCTAGTGTGTTCAGCAGAAAAAAAAAAACATTGTTTTGCTTAGTGCTTGCCATTCAGTAAGTGAATCATCAGTACAAAGCAAATTCGTCCAAACCCTCCAGTTTTCTATTGTCTCTTTTAAAAGGAACTTTTTTGAGGAAACCATTTTAATAGCCTTACTACAAGCACATCATTTGCTGAAGGTACTTAGAAGTATATCAACATATATATACACCTGAGTACAATCTGATTGCACTTCTTGACACCACCACCAAAAGACAGGAGAGCCCTTGAAGGTGTCTGTGGCACAACACAGCCCTTTCCACCCACCCCACAGACCTGTAACAGAGTCTCTGAATGGACTAGAGGAACCTAAACTTGAAATTTTTAGTATCTTCCCCACATCCTCCACCCCCAGGATTTTTTTCTCTGAATGTCCACTGAATAACCTGGAGGAAGACACACATTGTGGTTTCCCATCTCCACAGCAAAGTGAAATTCCCTTGGGTTAACCACCTGCTAGCTGTGTAACATGGCATTTGCTTTGCAGTTAACCTTGACCAAATTGCACGTAGACACCACAGATGCATTAGGTTCACAAAACTCCACCGCTGGAGGTTTTTACTTTTGAAAATCCAGGGACTTTGCATCTATTTGCTCAAGAAAAGGAGTCGCTTCCCGTAGTTCTTTGAATGTGCCCCCCCAGTTTTACCCGGGTACTTTTGACCACGACCACGAAGGACAGAACGTTCACTTCCTTCTTCAGCTCGCTGAAATTCCCTGATTTCACCACACGCTGCAGCGCCTGAGGACGCAGCACAGGAAGACAAGAAGCTTGCTTCTTAATGAGAGCCAGAGGACAACACAGCTGCTTGGGAAAGCATAATAGACACTTGACTTTATTCAAACAAATTTTGCAAGTAGCCCTGACCAGGGGCACATGTGCACACATAGGAACACACAGATTTAACATGGAGTGACAGCTAGAGAAAAGCATTTACTGCCACAGCTACAAACTTTTCCTAGAACACTCTGTTTTCAAGCTTTTAATGCCACAAAACCTTGCTGCAATAGGGAACACTCACCACATCCAGCTTTACTTTTATTTGACCAGGGGTTTTCAAACCATCCCAGGAATAAGACAACAGCATTAGAGTCCCATTAGTCACTGCAGTACCATAATGCCTCTATGTTACTTTAAGTGGGACATATTTTATGCCTATAATAAATAGCTTAAAAAAACCTCCTAGAAGTTAGAAGAATTGCCTCAGGTGACCTATGTCAGTATTGAGCTGCTGAAACTACCAATAACATCAGGAACTGAAATCCTGAAATTAGTTAGGGCTGAGGAAATGTACTTTATTTTTTCATTTAAACAATTTTAAACACATCCCCATAGTGCATCAGAAGAGCAGGAGAGAGTCTTGAGGTGTCCACCTCTAAAGCAAACTACCAACCAGAGTAACCCCATGCAGAAATGTCAACTGCATGTGTTATTACTCTGCTACCTACTGCTGGGCAGCTCTGCTCATGTCTGCTCAGAGCAATCAGATGCAAATCACAGCAGCATTACTGGGAACAGAAAGTCATATCACAGAATCAGTGAATGGTTTGGGTGGGAAGGGACCTCAAAGATCATCTAGTTCCAACCCCCCTGCCATGGGCAGGGACACCCTCCCACCAGACCAGGTTGATCCAAGCCCCATCCAAAGTGGCCTTGAACACTGCCAGGGAGGGGGCAGCCACAGCTTCTCTGGGCAACCTGTTCATGGCAGATGAAGCCCATCTCTGGAAGTGCTCCAAAGAGTATCTATAAACACACCAGGCAACATGACATTACAGGGGCAGTTTCACTCATTCAGAGAGCTAATCAAGTCCTCTCCTTTCCCCAGCCTCCGCTGACCATACAGGAACGGGAAAGGATTTCTCATATTTCCTGAACAGGAATGTGGAAATGTCACTCAAATCCACTCCTGAGATAGGAGTGCTGATGTCCAAACTAAAATCTCTGCATGTTAAAGGCTGTTACAAAATCATCAGCATTCAAGTAACCCCAAAGGGCTGGCGTCACTCTGCATAACCAAGAGGACCTAGAAGCAATGTGGAAATTCCATCCTTAAGTCATCGACTGTGACATCCTCTGGCAGTTTTCATCACTGGTACCTCACGTCAAAAAAAAAACCAAACAACCGAAAAACTTCAGTCTTGCAGTGTGGCCTCTTTTATGGCTTGTTACTTGAACTGTTACACGTGCAGGTTTTTTTCTGGTTCAACGTGCAGCCAGAGGGCCAAGAGCTTTTTTAATTTTTTTTTTTTCAAGTAGATTTTAAAATTCTTCTGGGTTTTCCCCCCCGTCTCCCCATCCAGGGACTGAATTATGTACCTGCGGTCAGAGCCACCATGTGCCAGACGTTATCTCGTAGTCATGCAGCTAGTCTGCCATATCACATGGCCATGTGAGTTGTGTCACCCCTCCTGAACAGGTTCCTGGTGCTGCTTGTCCCCAATTTGTGACCGGAGGACCACTTGTCAAAAAAATGCAGGACCACATACAGCATAGGTATGAACCATGAGCAGGTTGATGGTACAAGCCATGAACCAAGAATGGGCTTCAGATCATCTTTCTGAGATCATCTTCATCAGGTCATCTTTGAGGCCCAGAGACAGAGGTGTAAAAGCTTTAGAGATGCAGGACAGTATTGAAGCAGTACACAGACAAAAGAAGATACCATAGCTGCTACATTCACTACATGAAATCACCCTTCTCCCCCACAATTCTCTTCTTTCTCCTGCCCCAGGATGCTCCTTATATTTTTCAACCGTTTTCTTTATCACTCTGGCATGAGCTGCCAGTCCAAGACAGAGATGTACATGGTAACAACCATCAACCCTGCAACAAAAAAGGGGAAGGATGAGGGAGAAAAAAATGGGAATGACAACATTTTATTTTCTTACGTGCATAGAATCATAGAACCCTTTCGGCTGGAAAAGATCTTTAAGATCATCAAGTCCAACCATTAACCCAGCACTGCCAAGTCCATCGTAGCACTTAGGCTCCTTTGCTCTGGAAGCGTGATATGCAACTGGTTTTGGTCCTTTTCCTTGCCAGCACAAGAGGGGACAAGACTTTGGAGCTCATGGAAGATACCGACTGATAACTGAGGTGGAGACCACAGAGCAGGTGTGACACATGGGTGAGCTCCTACCTGCAGCCACAGTGACACAAAGGAGAGGAGAGTCTGCAGTCGCTGTGTGTAGAGAATGTCCATCTGCAAACCTGCCCCAGCCCTCAAGTGGAGAGGGCTGAGAAGGGTCCTCCAGGTCAGCCACATCTGCCCCTGGGCTCACAGCTTATTGTTCTGTGAAGGCAAATTCAATGACCACCCTATTCAACATTCCAGCTGCAACAAGCATCAGCAGGGCATCTGTAGGAAAGGCAGCTGTGCTATACTCAGGCAGCTTCTTTCCCGTCTCCTGGAACAAGAGGAAAACAGTTGTTCTTCAAGGAAGGTGTGGACAAACACAGAAGAGACACTGGAAGAGAGAAAATAAAACCCCTTAATGCAAATATAATTTATTCCACATGCTACAAAAAATGCAGTATAGTGACCCCACCTGAAGAGATTATAAGGAAGGTATTATTTATTATAGGAAATAAAATACTAATTTTAAAAGGGTAGAAAAATTAATTTCTTATGTTGTCAACCAACACTAGGAGCTGAATTTGGCCTTCCACCAACTTGTTACAAATCTTGAGACTAAAGGAGAGAGGTGGAATTAGTCCAGACAATGAATGGTAAAAGTTGGATTAATCAGAGGAAAGTTTGAAAATTCAGACAAACAAGAATTCTGAGAACACCGAGTCCAACAAAAGGAACGGTGCAGGAAGAGAGCCTTCCAACGGACGAGCTGGAGTGTCACGCAAACCCACGCTTTCTTATTTTATCTAAAAGGCCTCATTGTTTTATCAGAAAAAGTTATGTTATTGTTCTATGAGGATGTTGTAATTTCTGTGCAAATATTCCTGGCTCAGAGAGAAAACTGGAATAGCTTCAGGTGCTCATCAACTTCTGGACAAGGCAGAGTCAAAACTCTTCAACATAAATTCAAAGTTCCAGTTCTGACTTGGTGCTAACTTACTAAGGTACCTCTTCTGGGTTTTGTTCCAATGATTCCTTGTACCATGAAATGGAGTTCATGAGTGATTACCATCCTTCAACAGCCCAAAAAGTGAACAAAACACAATCTGTGACTTTTTTCATGCTCATAAAATAGGCTATGCCACGGGGAAAACATAGAATTTTGTTTCTCCTGATCCCATAGAGAATTACCACTTAACAGCAGTGATACATGGGTTTTTTTGTTAAAACTAGTGAGTTCAATCAAATATGAAACTCTTGCCTTTATTGAGAAGAATATTTTCAGTGATCTTTTGTTTGTGCTCAGTACATGACAAGTGAATATAACAGCATTATCTAACATCAGAGACAGCATGTTAAAAGAATGCCTGACAGGCAGCATTACCTTTTAGCAGAAAATAAACCAAACCCAACCATACAGGCTTGTGGAGGACAAAGATGAAGAGAACACAACTATGGATAACCATCACACTCCTAAAACAGGGCATTACTAGAGTAAGTGAAGGAATCTGATTCTATACTGATGCTAAGTGAGCTTACATCTTAGTGAAAATGAAAAGCCATCAGGCACAGGAGAGAAAAGGATCATTACGGCAGGCAAGAGCAACTTCAAAAAGGTTCCAGCTAGTCTCCCAATTTTCATCTGCTCTAGCCAAAGCCCAGCTTGACCTTGACATGTGACCTCTTCAGCACATGTGCAACCTGAAAAAGAACTCCTGCTGTTCTCAAGTTCACTGTGATGAAGGTAGAAGCAACTTCTCTCCTCCCCTTGCCCCAGCAAAAAACCCTACCCCAAAACCCTAAGAGGAATTGGTATGAGCCTAGCAAGCGTTGGCCCTTTGAGGCAGAGACAGTGGAACATCTTGGGATTTCCTACCCAGTGTGTGCATTCCCATTGCACAGCAGTGAAATTCTTAGGGCTGTGAAACTGTGCCACCTATGTGATCTTTCAGACAGTTTTGGGGAGGGGGGTAAACGCGATAATTCTGTTGCTGCGGTTTGGTTAAAGATGGTTTCCTGTGAGGCTGGGCCTTCAGCATAACTTTCAAAAGAGAGGGGAAAAAAAAATAAAAAGGACTGACAAACAAGCTAGATGTAAGCTTGACTCTCCAGGAAACCACAAAATAACCCCTCTGAAGACTGCAGAAAGTGCTATTTCTGTACGTCTATCATCTTTTAAGGAGAGAAGAGTGGAGGAGGAAGGGCTAGAGAAGAGAACTGAGCATGAAACCAGAGCTGAATACATGCTGAATGAACGTAGGCATGAAGAATGACTGGGCAATGCCAAACCCTACTGAAGTCAATGGGAATTTCATCAGCAGCTTCATGGAGCTGGGGCTGCACACAAAGATGAAAATCCTTCTAGACAGGAACAAAGACAGACACCCACTGTCAGCATGGGAGCCATGCATGGGAATGCCCCTGTCAAAATGAGCAAGCTGCACATGAACAGTGGGCTGGAATTACCAAGCTGGCTAGAGTTATTGCAAGGTTAAGCCACCACAACCAGACTGTGGTTGAGGGATGCTGATATTTTAAGCAGGTCTTCTCCATAGCAGGGAAGACAAATGAGGTGTGGAAATTGTTAGTGCAATCATTCACAGTACCAGCCTTCACCACAAAGGTTTGGAAACCTCATGGTCAAGGGCACAGGTTAGCCTCAATGCTGTCTATAGCAGAGGTGCCCTGTGTTTGCTCTGGTTCCTAAGCTGTAATTGAGAAACACGCAGCTGACATAAATAACACAGGAGTATGGTTAGTCTGCTTCATTTGGTTTTGACACTTAAGGCTGGGCAACATTTCTAAAAGAGACCAGCTAGAAGACAGAAAGCGTTTATATCGGATTAATGGCTCTTAAAAGACAATGAACTGATCTTCCTCTCTGCTGTTCCTCATGGCGTAAATTAATTTTCTAGCAGTGAAAAAACACAGAATGCTGCATTCATTAGGCTGAGCTCCAGCTTTACTTGCACTGCTGGAAACCACAGACACTTAACCAGCTTCAAATTATGATTGCTCTGCTAAGAACTAGAGTGGAATCAAACTCTAAAACCAGAGAGATATCAGTTGGTTGAAAGACCTTCACCTGACCAAGGCAAAACAGCATTTTGCAGGAAATGATGGGAAAGCTTTTCCTATACTGACATTTTTCAAAATATTAAGTGAGTAAAGCTCACCTAAGTATTAAAATCAAAATATTAAGTGTAAAATTCTTCTATGGCAGGTGACAAATCCATCCTGTAAGAAATGAAGTACACAGTATTTTTCAGCATAATTAACACATTTCTTAAACATCTATTTTGAACATTTTAGTCTTTCAATCAAGTGACAGATCCTGTTTGACTGTAGTTCCAGATATATTCACATTTTGCATTCAAATTGCATGAAGTTTTTTTTAAACTTGTATTTGCAACTGTAGTACGGTAGCAAGGTAAAGTTTGCTTCTTAAAACAAAAATCTTTTGTTCCAAATGAAACAATAAAGCTACAGGAGAAAAGAAGGAAAAATGCCTTTTCTTTTTATAAGAGGAAAATCCTTGTTAGGAATAATGAGTAGCCCATACTAACACACGCAGAGGCCGCTAGCTTGGTGTGTGAGCAACTTCTATGTTTCACTATCACTACACAATTATTTAGTCCGTATTTAAATGGCTGTCTGATTTAAACAAGAAAAGGATCCCATGGACAAGGCAGGATGCTCCATGCTCTGGCAGTGACTTACTGTATTGCTTTCAGTGAGTCATTTAACTCCACAGTTTACCCTCCTGTTGACCTTACAAATGTCATGCATGCCTTCAGCATGAATGTGTATACGAAAAGTGCAATCTAAGTGCAAAATAATCTTATCAGAGCACTTTTGTTTGCTAGTTGTATACTATCATGAACTACAGTGAAAGGTTATTAGGGTTGCAAATATGAGCATACTCCAAGTTAAGAAATTACTCTCTGCAACAAAGCATCCGTTCAGCTCCTTCGCATATGTGCTATGACTGCATATTTATATCATCTCCAGGAGACTACTGCTTCACTGAAGGAGTGAGTGGACTCAGCTGGGGGCAAGATCACTGCAGTGAAGGAGACATTGGTACACCAGGCATTCTCTATGCAGAGGCATGCTGCAGAGAAATAAGAAATCCTAAGAAAAATCCTTCCTCCTTTGCTGGTACTTCCTGTCTTTCATCTCCTCAAATACAGGAGCTCTGTATCTGCTTCAAGTGAGGATGAGCCGAACCAAGGCAGAAGCTCAGGTATATTGTGCCTGCAGCACAGAGACCCATCGGGGTTTGGGCTGCCTCTTTGTTCCTTCAGCCTCCCACTGTGGCTCAGGTCTACCTTCCATGGCACAGATATGCTCTCTCAGCTGTGTCTCCCCCCCTCCCGAAGGGGAGTCACAAGACAGGACAAAGCAGCAGCACACTGAGAAGCAAGGCCCTTCCTCTGTGCATCCTTGCAGAGACCGATGTGCCAGGAGTGGAGACATGCAGCTGAGGCACCAAGGGCTCAGATAGCACAGGGTAGTGGAGAGTGAAGCTGGCTTGGCAGTGGAGAGGGATAAAGCTTACCTCAGCAGTGAGTGTGGAAGGGTAAACATGCACGTGAGACTAATGGAGCCAGAGCTCACTTTGACAGACCCTGGTATTTAAAGTTACTTTGGACCAAATACCCTGTTACTGCAATATAGTCACCATCAATGTACTCAATGACTTCTTAAATTATGTTTTAAGGAGTCTGCAAGTGGGAAGAAGCCAAAAGTTTGATAAAACAGATGAAAAAGCATTAATCAAAGAAGAAGAAATGAAAGAATTGTTTGTGTGCAAAGTCTCGGTGCCCATATTGAACATGGGACAAGTAGACAAGGAGAGAGCAGTAATTACTCCACAGGTCAGAAAATGAAATTACCCAAACCACTACTTTGGTAATCCTTAACAACAGAAACAAGAAAATACATTACTATGATTTCATCAAAACATACATGCCCTCAGATAAATGGTAAGCTGAGGAAATTACAGTAAGATATTCTTGTACTGTAAAAGCATGTGAAAAGGTCTACTCCTTGAAAAAGGAATCCACTAACAACAGGCTATTTCTGTCTTCACATCTGTCTAGTGACAGGCTGCATGCAGTAAAATGATACAGCAAGGGACTCCATCCCAAGGTTTTACACCTGCCATCACTCTCTGGCCTTTTTTATTGCAATGTTTTCACCACAACCAAGCCTGGCAAGACACACTCTCCTGGCTATAGGCAGGTAAAGGAGAGCATAAAACTGAGCGATCTGGTCAAAGCAGCTGTATAGTGCAGGGAACACAGCACAGCTGTAGGTGTGACAAAGTAGACAATTACTGTGCTATAGAGGCACAGAGTTCAAAATATGTTACAGAACATGGAGACATTTCTTGAGTTTTAACCAGCATAAGAGAATCCACTTGACAGCGGACAGATTTTTTTTGCGGGGGGACAGACAGATGGACACATACCACCACAATGACTGGCTAGTTTCTCTTTCAAAGGACTCTCTCAAACTACATACAGGAGAACCCCCTCAGAGAGAAAGCCCAGAGAGATGTTGCTAAGATACTACAGCCATTGAGCACATCATAACTTCCACAGCTATGGAGAAGTGCACAGGGGAAGTGTGCACTCAGCTCCTAGCAAGTGTTCTAGGACAGTTCCTCTTCAGATAGTCAAGGCACAGTTTAGGAGCTATCACAGCCTGGGTGGAATGCACCTGAAGAACCCTGGACATGAAAAAAAAAAAAAAAGACTTATAATCATCAATAGCTGCCTGCATCTGAGTAGAGATGAGGATGTGGGAGGAGGGAACTGCACTCTTCCAGCTTCTGAGGAGGAGGAAGTACAGGACCAATGCCAGCTGATTCTGCTCCCTTACACTGGAGAGGGGAAGAAAAAGTTTTTCTCTGTTCTTCCTCTCTGGGGATTAATTGTGTTTTTACAAGTGCATTAAGTAGGTGAAAGAATTTTTAAAGTAAACCATCTGGGATTTAGCATATTTGCAAACTGTCTTAAAGAGTGACCAATCCATAAGAGTTAGACCCTGCATCATAGAAGTTCCATATGCAAGAGCCAGATTAGAAATGCCCATATCTCCTACTGTCTGCTTGCTCACTTGGTCCTAGAGAAAGGGATTATGAAAGGTCTTTTCCCAGAACGTAACAGTACTCAGGAGCAACATTCCTGACATGCCCTACACAAGTGGAGCAGTCCTTTCCTTCACAAAAAGATTAACACTGTGACATCAGAACCAGTTCCATGGAAAAGAAAAATTAAGGAATGAATAGTAGCTGGTGTCCTTAATCTTTTCCCCAAACTCTCCCACTCTCCAGGTGTATCACAGGGAGCCTCTTTGAAGGGCCTGTACACAAACAAATGCTGCAAGACAAGAAACTGGAAGTCCATGTGCAGTGATATCTCTAGGAGTAGAAGTGCAGTAGGATAGTTTACATGACTGCAGTGCTGGGATGGATGATGGCTTTTCAGGAAGGAAAAAAGAGAAAACAGAGAGCTTGGGGCTGTGCTCAATGCAAAGAAGTGACTTGAACACGCAGAGCTCTGCAAAGCTGACAGGTGAAAAACTGGTCAAAAGCTTACAGGTTAGAGCAAGAGAGAAGGCCAACAAACATACCAGTGTGACTGGTGTCTGCTACAGACCTCCAAAACTGAGAGTGTGGACGAAATCAGCCGTAATGAGCTGGGAAAAGCATTCTGACTGCAGGCTCTGTTTCTTCCTGGGAGTTTTCACCACCCCAGTACCTGCTAGAAAGCTGCTTGGCCGAAAAGGACCTGGGGGTGTTGGTTGACAGCCGACTGAACACGAGCCAGCAGTGTGCCCAGGTGGCCAAGAAGGCCAATGGCATCCTGGCCTGTATCAGAAACAGTGTGACCAGCAGGAGCAGGGAGCTGATCGTGCCCCTGTACTTGGCACTTGAGAGACCGCGCCTTGAGTACTGTGTCCAGTTCTGGGTACCACAGTATAAGAAGGACATTGAGGTGTTGGAGTGAGTCCAGAGAAGGGCAACGAGGCTGGTGAGAGGTCTGGAAAACAGGCCTTATGAAGACCAGCTGAGGGAACTGGGGTTGTTTAGTCTGGAGAAGAGGAGACTGAGAGGAGACCTCATTGCCCTCTACAACTACCTAAAAGGAGGTTGTAGTGAGGCTGGTGTTGGTCTCTTCTCCCAAATTACTAATGACAGGATGAGAGGAAATGGCCTCAAGTTACGTCAGGGGAAGTTTAGGTTGGATATTAGGAAGAAGTTCTTTACTGAGAGGGTGGTTAGGCACTGGAACAGACTGCCCAGGGAGGTGGTGGAGTTGCCGTCGCTGGGGGTGTTCAAAAAATGGGTTGATGAGACACTTGAGGCCATGGTCTAGTGGTTTAATGGTTAGGAATATGACGGGATAAAGGTTGGACTTGATGACCCTGGAGGTCCCTTCCAACCATAATTATTCTATGATTCTATGACAACAAGGAAAGGTGCAAGCAATCCAAGAGAACAATGCTGGAGGACACCTTTTTGAAAAAACTGATAGACAAGTCAATTAGGAGAGGCACTCTGCTCAATCTGCTACTCATTAAATCAAGATGAACTAGTTAAAGCTGTGAAGGCTGATCACAGCCTTGGCTGCAGCCATCATAAGGTGGTGATATAAAGATCCTGAAAGAAGTGAGGTAAGCAGGTAGCAGGATAGAGATCTTCAACACCAGAAGAGCAGATATAGGCTTGTTCATGGAACCAGTAGGCAGGATCCCATCAGAGGCTGAGGCAAAGGGGCCTAGGAGGGACGGCTGATCACCAAGAACAACCACTCAAAGCAGAACAGCCCATTCTGATGTGCAGGAAGTCAAGCAAACATGGCAGGGAGCCAGCTCTGCCCAAGGGGGAACTCCTGACTGAGCTCAAACACTAAAAGGAAGTGTACAGTAGGTGGAAGTGAGGACAGGCTATTGAGAAGGAATATGGAGACAATGCCTGTGCACAGAGGAGGACAGGAAAGTAAAAGCTTGGCTGGAATTGAAACATCAAAGGGGTGCAGAAGGCAGCAAGAAGTATCTCAGCAGCAAGGAAAATGCTGGTCCATGGACAAAGGGCACAAAAAAAGGACAAGGTATAAAACATCTACTTGACTGCGATGGTCTGCTCTCAGACCTCCCTGAAGGTAGAGGCAGGGTCTGTGCAAGCAAAGAATGATTCAGAGTGGAAAAAGAGTGGATTAGGGACCACTTCAACAAATTAGACACCACGAAAGACAGCAGGAGGCTGAACTAGATGACCTGCAAAGGTCACTTCTAACCTGAAGCAGTCTTGATTACAAATTCCCAGGGATCACCATAAACTCTTTTGCTATCTAGAGAAACATCAAGGTAGAAGTGCCATCTTAGCCTATCATCTTAACCACAGCTGTGACAAAGCTGAAAAACTGCTATATTCAAAGACAGAGACATAACAATGCATACTAGAAGTGGTCATTTTAAGTTCACTAACAGTTCTTAACCATATACACTATACTGTCAGGTGCTGATATCCCTAGAGTTATGTTTTCAGACACCAATACCTCAGGTGAGAATAAGATGGGGCTAAACATAGTGCTGCCCTCTAAACCGTATCAGAAAATATGTTAACATCACTGCTTCCCCCTGTTACCAAAGGGTTGACATCAGAGATTTGGTGGACAAATATTTAATCCTATAATACCGTAATATTAAAAAGCTCCCAAGCCTTTAGAGCAAGCATGCCCATTGCTTCAGCAGTACAGTGAACTCATTTAGGAGAGAAATGGCAGTAACAACTTCATGTTGAAGACATCCTATCCTGCTGTTTGTGCTTGCTAACTTCTCCAAGAGTATCTGAGCTCCCTTTAAATCTGGTCTGTAGAATGCAATTGCTCATGTATTAAGAAACCTTTCCCAGAGGTCATCAGTATCCTGCTACATTGCCAAGTGGCATTATTTTGATATAATGTCAGAGCAACCATTAGAACAAAATTGAGGAAAAGAAAAAAGCCCCTACAAGGCCACCTTCCAGAACTACTTGAATCAGAGTAATAACCAATTTGAAGAAGTCTGCAAATACAGACAAGGATATTAGCTCTGTGAAAAAAAAACCCAACCAGACAAACATTAGGAAAATGAGTAAAACATGAGTATATCATTAGTTCTCTCTATATGTCCCTTCACTGAACGATCAGCCAGATAACTTCTTTTCTGTGTTCATTATCTTGCAAACACAGAAAACAACAGTTTTAATTATTATTTTGAAAATAAAAAAAGGTCAAGCAATAAAGCAAGGCTGCTGCAACAACCAAATAGCAACTACACACTTAGTCCTAGTGCTGTCCCACAGTCTGTGCCTTCGGACAATGGAAGCTTTTAAAGTTCAGTCCTTTTTTCAGACCCTTCTTGGAGGCTGAAACTTTCTCAGCTGAGGAGACACACTCATAGATGCTCACTTTAATGAACTGAAAGTGTCGACTTCCCATTGGTGCATCAGATGGACTTTTTCTCAAGCAATGGAAACAACTGTCTAGGCAGCACTTGCGTGGGGCTGCAGACACCACTGAGCTGCTAAAGAGCATTTTATAATAAAATTGAAACTATGAGGAGAGACCATTCATTCTTTACCTCTGAATCAGGAAGTCCACTCATTCAAGCAAATATCAGCTCGTGCAGCAAAACACATAACATTCACACCATCCCTGCCACTCCTCCTCCAAACATTAACTCACAAAAAGCCACTCAAGAGGCTTCCTCAAGCCCACCAGGAAAATCAGCAGGGGCTTTTTGTAGATGTAGCTCATGGCAGTCTAAGGTCAACAGCTATTTTCAGCCAGGGAAAGCCCACTGCCATTTATTTATTATTTCCTTAATGTAACTTACACAGAGCGAGTGGGTTAAAAAGGGAAAGGCCTGAGACAACCATGATGTAGCCAAAATGAAACAAGACTCCCCATCAACATAACCAGCCTGAGACAACATTAACAAACACATCACACCGCGTGCCAGAGCTAATGCATGATTCCACCACACATAAACATTACCATTGCAATGCTGACACCATTACTGTCACATAGTGGAACAACCTGCTGCAAGAACCTAATCTCTACCTCAAGGCTGATGTAAACCAGGCACTTCACCATCCCATGTCCAACATTTGAAATACATTATATGAATATGAGTTGTCATGAAAATTGGCTTACTGCAGTACTTAGAAACAGGAGATCTGGATCCTGTTCTCATCTCCCCCATCCTTCTGTTCCTCAGGAACTGAGGTTATACCTAGTTTACTAGAAGCAGCATCAGTTTGAAATATCTAAAAGTACTTCAAAGGTCCCAGCAGCAGCCCAAAATACATGGAAAACAGTCCTCCTCTACCACTGTCACAGGGGTGGGTGGGAAAGTAAGGAGAAAGAAGCAGGAAATGACAGTAGGGGCTTTAAACAAAGGGAGGGAACATACTTAAAGAAAACAGAAAATTAGAAGTGGCAATGCTGTTTCACTTGCAAATTCTTTAAATGCATGGGTTTATCCCCACTCTTTCCCCCAAACTTGCTTAGAAGTCGAAATTGCTTTTACCAATACAGACAGAAAGCTGAGAGACATGAAAAATGAGCCTAAAGGCTAGAAAATAAATGAACAATAATAAGTAAAATGCCAATTTATTAGAACCCATAAATCCATGAAGAGATTGCCCAGAGAGGTTGCACACTCTAAAAGGTTTTCAAGGCCAAATCGGATAAAGACCCAAGTAACCCAATCTGATCTCAAAGCTGACCCTGCTCAGAGCAGGGGGGTTGGACTGGAGACTTCCCCAAGTCCATTCCGACCTGAATTATTGCATCCTGCATTCCTGCTCACCAGCCTTCCTGGGTTCAGCCTCTGACTAAAGAGACTCTCAACCTCTTCAGGCCTGGCAATACAGACACATTCATGTGCAGCCTCCAGAACTAAAATTCCCCTTGCCAGCTTCTCAGCCTTACAATAGTAAAGTGAGGAATTCACTAACCCTCCTGCCCAGAAGAATGGAAACATCAACTCTGCAATAATCTATTGCCAGGTAGCCCAGCAGCTTCACTACCCTACCAGATTTCAGGGCTCACTAGAAGCCACGATCATCATTAAAACTGCAGCCTACACTTTATGTCTGTAATCAGGCTGGCGTACGCGTGCAGCAGGCAGGGTGGCAGGGAGGTGGCATCTTGCAACAGAGGTGGCCTGAGCCTGTCTCCTTGAAGCGTCAAACCTGACTGAGTCATACAGAATTGAGTCAAGTTCAAAATTTGAAAGGGAAGCCAAAAGCCCTGCAAAATGCCTGTTTCCTCATTATCAGTGGCCAGCCCTCTGCTGGGTGCAGACTTTCCCCTACTGCCACCTCGTGTGTCCCAAAAGCACTGCCAGCAGGGGCAGGGTGCTGCACCAGGAGTCCTCTCCAGAGCACACAACCAGTTTTCACTGGCCTGTGCTAAACATTCGTTTTCTTAATTAACACAGGGAGAAGTGCAATTAAAATTCCAGCCAAACTCATAAAATGAATGTCTGTTTCTGTCATCTGTTTTTCTCATCTGTTCCTGGCTAGCAGCACCCCTGGCTAACTGCCTTAAGGAACCAGATACAATTTATAACTCTCTTTTTGATACTCCATTGGTTGTCCCATTTATTTTGACAGGAATAGCATCAAACTGCATTTGCAGCTTTATCGTTACCTGAAAATTCATGCCTTTTTTTTCCTCCTGGAGTGCTCAGTTGCTGATTTCTGCTTAAAGAACTCATTTTTCCTTTGAAGTATGTCTACTGAGACACCACGCATGGGGTAACAGGGACAAAGAACTGGAAATTATTTAAAATCTGGATAAAACATAAGACATTCCTCATGCTGATCCCTAAACATGAAAAAGCATCTAGTGTTGGCAATGGAGAACAGCTGGGGAAGATAAGAGTGAACATAAAAAGGGAGCTCACCTGGCCACAAAGCACATGAACTTCTGTACTGGCCACACCACTCTCACTGTGGCCAGGGCATTTCCTTTCCTGGGCGGCTTCTCCAACAAGGAACTGCCAGAACGCCACCATAAAAGGGAGCAGAAGCATTTCAGCAACTCATCCTAGAGGAAAAGCAGGACACAAGCTCCACACTCCAAAAGGACAGGATCCACACAAACTGTTTTTGTGTTTCTAATAGGTGAAATTCAGATCTACTATGATTTGAAACCTGGGTTTCCAATGTAACCAACCTTCTGCCTTGGTGACACAGATAAAAGGCAAACCAAACTGCACCTAAGTGAACATTACCCTGACAAGGCACTTTAACCTTTCAGGTTAACCTGAGTCTTATCAGCAGTAAAAAAATTACAGCTTTTGCAATCCTGGCAAGTCCACTTGGGCTAAAACACAGCAACTGATATGTTTTAATCTTCTGCACGGATCATGGCAACTCTTAAGTGATCTAAAAGCATTACACACTCCTTACAGAAATCTAGCACCCAGTGTCCTGTCCTGATGGTTAAAAAGAAGATTATTTTCTCACCTGAAAACCAAGACACTGGAAAACTACTATTTTTTTTTTTTTTTTAAAACAAAGTGTCAAATTTCATAGTGAATTCTCAATAAAAAGCTTTAAGAGGCAACTTTTCATTCTATTGGAATAAAGCTATCGCACCAGACCAAGATGCTTAAACACACTTGGTCAAGCTCTTGGCGTATACTCAGTCTCCTTCCCCTGAGTTTACACAGCAGTAGATGATTTCAACTCTCTCTACACTTCTCAGCAGGAAATGGCAAATTTAGTAGATGAATTAGTTGAACCCATTGTGAACTGATCATTGGAAATTAGCTCACTCCCATGCAAATGAGTACATCTGCTCTGCGACATGATCCTCACTCAATGCAAAACTTGCTGTCGCTGATGAAAGCTCTCAGTTTCTTTCTATTAGCAAAAGTAAGGTGAACAAAATAAGTCATGTGCTTTCCTGGAAATTCATTTCTAGCGGGTAGAAACCCATTGCCATTCTACATAGTAGATAATCACTTTTGGAGATCACATTTACACCTGAACTACATGAGGTCCTGTATTTAGAGCTTCTTAAGCATTAAACATGTAAGCCAGATTATTCACTTCCTCATACACAGGATGGTGATACTGCACCAGGTAGCCAGTTCATGCAATACTCATCTCAAGGTAACCTACACCATTAATTAGCATTTAATGTTCCCATCACCTCCCTTAATAGCTGCTGCTAAACTTCTGCACAACACCTTTCAGAAGAAAATCCCTGCCATACACCTGTTCCACGCTCTAAAGACCAAGCACCCTTCAGGCGTATAAAAGAAGTATTTAATAACTAAGCTACCTTTCAGAAGTATAAAAGTGATACTTGGTTTCAGGGTCACTTCACAGTTCCTATTCCCATACGGAAATGTGGTCATGTGTGATGGAAAACAGCAACTAGATTCACCTTATACCCTGACAAGGTAAGACAAAAGACAAATTTACTAAAGCAAGGAACAAGAGGTAAAAATCGACCTATAGCAAACTGAGCACTAAGTCTGGACTGCAATCTGGCCACAGCTGTGAGGTACATATTCCCTGATATATGAGAATCCACCAAGAGACATTACAACAGACCAGGAAAACCACAGCTTCTATCCATTCCAGTGACTGCCTCCTCCAGCACAGAACATGCTGTTACTGTACCCGGAATGAATGAGCTAAGAAACAAACACCAGACCCCTCCTCTTTCTCTCATCCAATGCCGTTTAGAGAAGAACTAAGAGTTTTACTTCATTCTGACCCCACTGAGCTTACTCGCAACACCATCCATTTTCAGCCACGCAGCTGTCCACACACGATAAAAAATGCTACAGTGTGATAGTGGCACTTCAGATGCCCATGAGATAACACTTTAACCGAACAAACTAAACCCCATAGTATTAATTCCTAAGTTCTGCTGTCAAAAAGCCTCAGGAGCACATTACCACTTACACAATCCAATGGCTCCTCTGGTATTTCCAGGGAACCTCAGCCACAAGGTCTGAGGTAGGAGCAAGAAGGATTGATGAGATGGTCTGAGAGGTTATGCAAGTAAACAGATGAGGAAGAGAACATTTAGTGCAAAAATTACCATGAAGCAAGAGGCTAATGCTTCACAGTGCTTCTCCTCTTTTTCATCTCCAGTGATAGTTCTTGTATAAATCCTCACGCCATAAGACAGGCTTGTAATTTGGCCACAGACTCAGGCCTCTGGATAACTGGGTTCAGCTTCCAGCTCCATTTCAGACTTGCACTGTAGCTGGGGCAAAGCTGCTTCACCTCTGTGCTGATGTGTATTGTGTAAAATGAAGTCCTAGCTGCTTCACATTTTTCCTGCCTCATCTGTTCCAGTTGTCCACCAGTGTGGGACACCAGTGTCAGCTTGGAGACATCTTTACCACAGTTCAGATAATCACTAATAATTTGAAGGAAACACCAATTCTCAGCACAGTGATAAGTTACTGAATTGAATGGGTAACAATAACCTGCTGGCAGTATTTCTGGTTTAAGTAAAAAGCTATTTAAGAAAGAAAGTGGATTAAATCAGAGTCCTCTACCAGAAAAAAGTAACACATTTCCAAAGAGCTGTAGGACACAAAAGCTTGCACTTAGAACAGTCTTCTTTTACATGCTTTACTAATCAAGTTAAATTACAAAAAGGAATTGCTGCAGACCTTAGGATGAAGTGAAAATACCTTTTTTTTAAAAAAAAAAAAAAGTCCTTAGAAATAGCTATTTTCCCCTTCTTTGTTTACCCACAGCTACCTAATTTTGGTTATCATACAATGACTGAAGTTGTGCAGAGCATAACGCTTGCTCAGCATGGCCATGAAACCACACACAAAGTTTAGGCCTACAAAAACGTTACCGTGACCAAAAATTAAAGAGGAAGTAGGATTTTAAGAAGTTATCTCTGTGCAACGTTTAAGCTTTGCACATCTAAACCAACATTACCTATAAGACCAATACCATTTTAGACCATTATACATTAAAACAGGGCATCCATATTTACACACATCACTGAAATAACTAACATGCTTGTTCTTCATACTTATGCTGCATTATCCCCTGCAATCTAACAAACAAAATGCATTCCAGGCTATACCCCAAACGAATTAGGTTTTGTGTTGGTGTTTTCTTTCCCTCCCAGTCATTTCAAAACACTATCACTTCCACAATTTCTCAACCAGCTGCACTGTTTCCTCATTGGGCTACTTTTGTTTGGGTGACTCTGTATTATAGCAACATTCAAGATTGCTTAAGTTGCCAACGGCTAAACATTACGAAGTGCCAATTGGCATCAAAAGCCAATGCAGAGTATTGATGATAATCTCCCAGTTTAAATATATACGTTTTTAGGGGGTTGGTTTGTTTGGGTTTTGTTCTTTTTTGAAAATAAAGTAAGCAATAAGCAAAATCAGCCAGCCTGGAGATGATGTATTTGGGTTCCAGCTGTTTTTAATAAATGCTTCTCCAATGACATCGTACAATGTCATGCTAGCATGTTGCTGGTATGAGAAAAGGGAACTGGCAGCAGGTCATGTCACACCTTATCTGTCCCTATATCACATAATTTAAAGGATTCCAACCCAAGGACAAACATACCTTTGTATGGGTAATGACTTCAACATTTTAAGACTTCTCTTCCATGTTTAGTCTACTCGCGTGCATCATGCAGATTACCACGGCCTAGTTCAAGACATTGCCAAAATCTGTGTCTCTGACAATGCCTAATCCATTCAAGCCCCTGACTCCTACGCCTAAGATGTTTCAAGGCATGGAGAAATGACGCTCCTATTACACAAGTGTAGATTAGCATCCAGAAAAGCAATCTGCACAAAGAACAATCAGGCTATACTGGCTAACACTGACAAAAGCAAAAGACAAAGGTCAGACCACATAAGAACATGCCAACTCTCTCCAGTAACTAACTCAGTTGTGACCAGTTTTGATTGCCTAATTGCTAAGATGGGTTAAAATGGATTTCAGAAGAGCAGTTACCACAGTGATCACAAGTGGTAATCTTTGGATGAACTGAGATGAAGAAATATTTTGAAAGAGAGTAACAGTTCTGATGTGGCAAGCTGATTATTTCTCACACCGCATAATCGCTACACTGACCTGCTTAATTCTTGCACTTCCACTTGTCACCTCACTACCTAGCATTACATCCCCAGCTGTAGCTCAGCAGAGAATTTCAGAAACATGAGAAATCTCTGATGACTTTACATGTGTATTTACATAACTTCCACAAGTGCTCAACTACCAATTATGTTTCTGTACCTCTTTATGAAGCAGCAAAACATGGTACAGAAGTTGAATTACGCTTTAAGACCACAGGCAGTCCTAGATTTATTTTTTTTTTAAATTAAAAAAAGAACAGTTAATAGGCAATTTCATGCCTCAAAGACCATAACTCATGACACAGAAAGAATAGGATTTTCTGCAAGACAACCTTCAGAAAGTTTCCCCACCTGGTGAAATATGTAAAGTATGACCAATGTAAATGACACAAAAGGCTCAAAGGCAGTTGGGGAGAATGAATGACTGAAACAATTTCACTATAGACCACAAAATGGCTTGGGCAAGTGACATACACCACAGCTACATTACTGAAAAGGTTCATTAATTCTTTAAATGCACTTTTCAGACATGCACTCAGAGTCTAGGAAGGAAAGAGACATTACCTTTTAAAGCTTATAAAAGAGATTGATGGCACAGAAAGAAATAAGTAGAAGCCTCATATAAAATATTACTAATGGAAAAGTTTGTTTACTTGTTAACTAGAAGACAAATACTTGATCTGCAGACTGCTACAGAAAGTAAGAGTACACCCAACTGAGAAATCAAACAGGTGACCTTGCACAAAAGGATAAAGGCAACAGTATTGTTACTACTTCAGATACTAATGTACTAGGGCACTCTCTTTTCCCCTCCCACTTGTAAGAAACAGTCCTAGCAGTCACATCTTTCACAGTCAGCAAGACTACACAGCTATGGTCCTGCTTCCAGCTCCAAGAACTCCCTCAGGGCAAAGAGCTCATACCCTGATATATGTAAGTGAAGAGGCTGATGTAATGTTACTTAAAATTTGTCTTTCCCTATTAGTCTGTTAAGATTGTCCCAAGAGGAGCTCTCACAAACTGGCTACTTCTAATGTGCCCTCAACTTAAGAGAAAACAAACCAACAACAACAAAAAAAAAGAAAACCTCAACTGCCTTTAGCAATACTGCAGAATCCATTTGGTGGTCAAGCAATAGATGGACAAAAACTTATACAAGGTCCTGAAGACAGAGTGCATGAGACAAGGTATATATGTTCAAATATCTGACTGCAAGTGACTTGATTCCCACTTTTTTTTCCCCTTTTGGAAGAAGAGGGCTTTTCTGTTTACATATTTTCAGTTAATATGGAATCACTCTACCATGAGCTGATGCAGATGAGTGGTTTGCAGCATGAAGTCTGTTGAAGCAACAGCAGGAAGCAATACACCCATCTGGTTTGATGAGTTCAGCATTCCAGCTTTTCCACTCCAGAGCCCTAGATTCAAATCTTGTATTTCAGTCACAAGCAAAGCAACATTAGACAGTATCATGCTGCTTGCATGCAAAAAACCACCCCAAAACCAGCACAAACCATTGTAGTAACTTGGTTTGAGTCAACAGCCTGTTTAAAGGAAACCTGAAAGGGAAAACAAGTCTAGACATCTTTCCCTCAGAAAAATCAAACTTGTGTAAGCTGGCTGAGTGACATATTGGGTGTGGAATGCATGCTAGTTTATGCAATATAAGTGACATAATCATTTGTGAGTACATCAGTATAGGTTTTTATTTATTCTTTCATTTAATACTAGGTGCCACTTGTTCTTCACTGATATTATATCTGCTCCCTGCCTCCTCTCTTCATAGATGGCAAGTAAGTATTATTGGCAGCAAAAACACTACCCTCCTTGCCAGTTAATAAATCTGAAATTATCAGCTTACGGGTATTACAGCTTTGACAAAGAGATGTTGGGTTTACTTTTCTGTCCAGCTTTCAGAAAAACTGGTGAAGAAAATGGAGGTTAAGAGCTGACAAGAGATTCCCAAACACTCACCACTGGCAGAGGTTTGTCTTTGGGTGATTTCTAGAAAAGAACTGGCCAGTAGATCCCTCTTGAGACATTGTGTCTGTGCTGTTTTGTGGATTCTTCTGCAACGCAGACATACTGGAAAGAAAATTTAGGTTAAACAAACATCCAGACTACACATAGTTTGCCCTCCTGACAACTCTACCTAAAGAGCCACTAATACAGTAAAACTACATATTTCTGATGAAATAATACCTGGTGAAACAGCAATGTTAAAGGCTGTTCACCTGTGACTGAAGTGTGAAAACATGCTTGAAGCCATCTTACAATGAGACATTCAAACTAGTAGAAGGTTAAAAAAAAAAAAAAATCACAGAAAGAAGTATCACAGAAAACAATCATTATATACCTTCTTCCCTTGTTTTTTTCCACAGAGATAGAAATTGGACTCCATCCTCTTTAAAATCCAATTTGTACCCATCATCTTTATAAGCAAACCAGTAAAACCCTGAGTACAGTTACAGGAAAACACAGATTTACTTGCCATTTTTTCCAACAGGTTATGTAGATCCAGAGCACGTCAGTGGGTCGCTTCTTCCACATCTCTAAGCACTGAGCTGGGAGAGGTCCAGCTGTACAGATAAAAGCAGCAGCAAAGCTGAAACTAAACACACAGACCTGTGAAGAACAGAAATGAGGTGCCAAGGTTTGGTATTGTTACTACTTTGTTCAGTGGCGAAAACAGAAGAGAAGAGAACATCTTCCTTTCAACGATGGCCCAGGTACATCAGCTGCCTGTAGCAGTAGTAGAAGATACAACATTTTAATGATTATTTAACATTTTCAGTTAATGATGAATGGGGTAATGGAAGACAGACAAGTTGCTGGCAATTAGGTAGGCATTTAAAATTGGGAAAACTGGAATTTGTTTTTTAAAAGTCCTTTCTGATGGACAGGCAGAGGAAGGGAGATAGCCCAAATCAACACTTCTGACTTCACTTCAGAGAATTCCCCTATCAAAGGTTCCAGTTTTCAGATTTCCTGGAAGTTTAAATACAGAGAAAGAACCAAAGGCAACAAAGATAGCACACACCTAATCTTGCTCAGATGTATGTTACAACATCGCAGTCAGGGTTAGTTTGTGGTTTGTTTTTTTTCAGAAGAGCTTATTGAGTTACAAGTTGCACACCTTTGTTTGTACCGGGAGATGTTTGAAATTGTGAATATTAGCATAAACGTTTACCTCAAAAGTTAATTTCTCCATCATGACACAAGAGGATCCACACTAAAGTAAAGGTGAGCTAGCCTTTCACTGAAACAGAAAGCAACTTGAAAAGCCTTTTTGAGCAGCAGTGAGCACACTGAACGCCCACGCACTCAACAGTCACTGTGTGAATTCCTTTTTAACACATCGATCATCTTCTCAGGCTAAGGTGAGATTTGTGTTGCCATCATGCTGAACCTCAGCTACACAGTTTTAAGTACCAATGATGCCACACTAAAAAAGCACACTGAAGACTTTGGACCTGTCAGTTACATTACCTCAAAAAGCAGCAATAGCGAATGCCAACCAAAAATAAGACAACCCTGTGTAAGAGCTTAGAGCATCCAAAATCAACACTGTTCAAGATACAAACGTTTTGTGCTATTATGTCCTCTTCCATTAAGGAAATGTCTGAAAAATTATCACACGCTCAGATTCAGCAGCACTGATACCAGCAGACAGGTTTGAAACAGATACGTCACCAGTCACCTCCAGAGCTTAGATATTTGTCTTTCATAAGGTTAAGATGAGTAAGGAATAGGGGGACAAATTACACTACAGTTATTCAGTTATCCACTCTTAAAGGTGGAGTTGTTCCCACTTCCAACTCATATGAACAACTCAAATTTACCCAGTCACAATGCATTACCTGTAGAGGTCTCCTGTACTAGAAGTTACCTTTGAACATATTTTATCTGGATTGAATGCATCTGAGCTACACAAACACCAGTGTAGAACATTTGTGCTTCCAACAAGAGGTTATCGTGTTGAACCTAAACAGACTTAACATCACTACTTATTTAGGCATTAAGAAACATGCTCATAATTCAGCAAATCCTCAATAAAACCATTTAATGAATGGAGTAACAGTAACTCATTTGTCCAAGGCCACAAAAACGGCAGAACTGAAGTCAGTACATTCAAATCTCCTGGCTCCCAAACTGGTCCAAGCTTATCTTCACTTAATTATGAATTTAGAAAAATATGACTTGCCTTCAAGTTCTCTCAAGGTGCAACAACAGCAGATCCATGGAGACTCATTCGTCATGCTTCCTGTGTAGTGCATGGAATCATGCCAGCTGCACTGATATACCATGATGGAGCATAAGGCAAGTATCTTTGAAGGATATTAAATACATACATATATTTCTCAAATGCAAAAGGACTTCTCTTGTCTTAACCCAGGATTTCAAAATAAAGAGAAGCATGTCATATTCCTGTATCACTCTTTGAACAGCTTTGTTAGTAGAGAATAAAGCTGACTTTCTTCCCCATTTACTAGTGAACACAAATGCTGTGAAATGAGTTTTCTAGCACCATTAAGATCTCAGAACTTTCAAAGCATTCCTACTCTAGAGAAGCTGGGATACACACCATGTGACATCAATGAGTTCTTCCACCTGATGCCTCAGTTTGAGATCACTGACGTAAAAATTACTAGTGATGACATACACTGCCACCTTGTGTTACAGTTTAGAACTGAAAAAGCCTGAAAAGTTGGATTTCACACAACAAACATGCAGCTTCAGCTGTTTTAACACCATTTCTTTTTTCACAGCTACTGTCCCACATGAGAAGCCTCACCACTTTTACATCACCAAGATCTAACTCAGGCTGCAACAGATGCAGGCTTCCATGATCTCAAGAAAAAAAGTTCATTCTTCTCCACTAACTGATGAGGGTATTATCTGCAGTACATGGTTTTGCAGAGACAGTTGATGCTAAGTGGCACAGATATTACTTCTTAGGTTTGCGATGCTATTCTTCCAGCACAAGCAAATAAACAC
Source organism: Podargus strigoides (assembly GCA_028020825.1). Taxonomy (NCBI): domain Eukaryota; kingdom Metazoa; phylum Chordata; class Aves; order Caprimulgiformes; family Podargidae; genus Podargus; species Podargus strigoides. Next base: position 9,774,737 of record CM051621.1, on the reverse strand, counting down.
ATATGCTACAGGACTGCACTAACAAAAATGTGAAGCTATTAGTCCCTTCCTCAACCTGAATCTGAAGAATAATAATAGAAGTTGTCCCCCTGACGTCACTGAACAGGTATTGTGTCATCCTGCCCTCTACAAGAGAAGACTGACGGCTCATTTCTATACCAGCAGCACACACTGGGACAGGAGCTCCCAAGCCTCCTGCTGCATCTGGGCCTCAAAGAGGACATGGAAACAATCATCTATTCTATTAAACCTTCTCAAGTCCAAAGCTGAGTGTAATTATACTGTGTCTTGCAAAGCAGTCCCAAGCACAGTGGGTGTATCACAGAAATGTATGCGTTAGCAAGTAGAAGAAAGAAAAATGTGGAATGATTCTGGAAAAGGATCTCAGTGGGCTTTTAAGCTGTACTGTCCTTTGAAGTACCTGCTGTGTGGAAGTCCTATTTTCTTTAACAAAAAATATGGAAGACTGCCTTATAATTTGGGTAAGTATGGTCATCTGGAGGTAAAAAGAAAGCCTCTGTTGTCTCTAATCTGAATAAATAGTGCAGTATAAGAAAAACTACAAGTACAATATCTTCACACAGCTCAAAATCATAAATTAGTAGTTTCCTTCCATGCTGGACAACAGTATGCAACCTGTAAAACACTATAGTATTGTTAACTATTTATATGATAGTAGCAGTGAGCCTACCTACTTCATTTCTACACTGACATTAAATTTGAAATTTCTGTATTACCCTGTTTCTCACAAATTACCTATTGAAGTAGAAGCATCACAGTAATTCACAGAGTGCACAACCTTAATTCCAGCATTCAGCAAGAGTCTTTCTTGTTCCGGCAGATAGTGGTTTTTCCCATCAGATGAGCTGGCAAAGTGTTCACAGAGGAATACGCTAAAATTAAGTAGCATTCACTGACCAATTCAGACATAAGATGAAATTTAGTTTAGAAACCCACTATTTTTTGGTATGTTCCTTTCTTCCATTCCCCTACCCAAGGAGAAAAAAGCAAGACACAGATCTTCTGCCATACTAATGTATTCCATCTTTCAAAAAGAAAGACATGATTTTAATATTACTTAACAATATGTTAAAAAAGTAGCCAGTTAGGCTTCAGTGTTAATACAATTATACACTCTATAACAGATTTGATAGTGTGAGTACTGTTCTTCTTTAAATTTTCTCATTCTGCAAGTATTCTTACACAAGCTGGCTACAAGTCAGGAAAAAAAAAATCAAAACACAAATAGCGTAACTTGTACACTCTTAAACAGTAGATTGTGAAAGAACTGAGGAAATACTTGTCCCGTAAGAGCCTCTTTTTCATGAAGTCATGTCAGGAGAATTGTGGAGCAGATGAAAGCACAACTGACTAGGTCCATTCCTTTGTCAGGAGTCAGAATGACAAAACATAGCTAGATGCAGAAGTGACAGGAGCCACTGCAGATGATGCAAACTAGTATTTTGGCCTCCACCCAAGCCTAAGCAATTTAAAGTCTTTGAGGCCAAGGCATTCAGAAGGAGATGGAAAAGAGCTATTGTTCCAACTCCAACAGCATACAGCTACAATCAAGTAAGTCTCACTCACAGACTACAAGCACACAAGCTAACAAATTCAGGTAGAAAGTGGCAATTTTTCAGTCTGCAAGAATTATCAGGCCAAAGGGTTCAGTGCAGATCCACACAGCACTGGGGACAAGGCAAGGCAGCACTGGCTCAAGACCAGATAAGCTCTCAGCACAGCAGGACAGATTAAGTGGAGTTGTCGTTTATTGATTCCTGCAGGGTTCCCTCCCCATATTGTGTCATTTCAATGTGCAGCAAAGGTGGTTTTTTTCAAGCTAAAATTGGACCAGTTGATGGAAAGTCTCTGCCTTGTCTGTCTGGCAGAATCCAAGCAGAATCTGAAAAGAAAGAAGTGTTAAAGTGAAACCAATATACTTAAAATCAGACCATAGGTGTTATCCCTCTTTTGAAAGGCAGCTCTCATTCAGAAAGGCAAAAAAACTCTTAAAAGCAGCATACCTAAAAAAAGTTACTTGTGCATCACTCAAATACATCGTAAATTGGTTACTTCAATGATGAAGAGCTTACTAGGTGCATTCATGAGAAACTAGCAAATCCAGCCACCCATTAAAGAACACAAATTTGAGTAGGTTTCAGTATTACAGAAGAACATGTGCTATGTTATTTAAACATGAGCTGTTTGCTCATATTTGAGGAAACTGAAGGTAACTGTGACATGCAAATCCCCAAAGCAACCAAAATGCACAGAAGAAAAGTTTCACAAGCACAGGTTCATAATATTGTTTTACTGTCACTGCATTAGCATAAGCATCCCCTCTTCATGATCGGCATAAGCTAATAACCCACAGTTGTACCACCTCTGCTTCACAGAGTATAAAATTCCATCTAATAGCTACTATAAACAAGAAAACATAATGAATAAACCTTTTAAGTATTTGTTCTGAAATTTAAAATGTGAAGTTTTTTGTTCAACACTTAGAATTAGAATTTTTAATATATTCTTTTTAAAAAAAACAGTATTCGGTCTGTGTGGATAATAAAAGAAACATTCATACAAATTTTGCTTAAATTTGGAAGGCCTTGATGAGAACCTGGGGGGGACACAGATGATTCTGACACTCCCTTCTGTATTTGTGCCCAAAAAACGACAGCTTTGGTGATTGTTACAGTATTCAGCATGCCAGTTTTAACAGGATTTGCTGTTACAACACAGTACAACACAGATTTTTCTCCTGGGAGTTAGTTATTAGGTTGTGGTGCATATTTTTTGTGGTTTTGTTTTGGTTTTTAAAACCATGGCATATGGGAAGAAGCACAACAGCTTTATGCATGGGGATTACAGCACTTTACCTTTTAAAATACTCCACTTCTCGCTCTGTTTCATCCATTTCCACGCTGTCTAGATCAATGTCTTTGGGCAGAAACACATCATCTACAAAGGAAAAAGGATGGCACTACATTAGATTCCATGGGGAGGAGGGAAAAGAGGCTTGAAGAAGCTGCATTAAAGATGTTTTTGGAGAACTGCCTGAACTTTGTAGACTATTGATTATTCATGTTTAGGCTGAATTAATACAAACTTACAATTAAAAAGACACTTCTTAAAAACCCCACAGCCTTTAAGGACTTATACTGGGAACAAGAAAGAGATGAATCAACAGTAAATTTACTGATCACATGGGTTGTAAAAGATGCCATAAACCTCTAAATTTTTGTAGAAATCAATTTGTGCATTTTCCTCTTAAAGTCTCTTTTCTTACTACTTATATACTCCAATCTCATTTCTGAAGCAGCTTCGGAACACATTCCAAAAAGGGTGAAACAAAGAAACTAACCAAAAACTTCTAGTACACATCAGGACTCTCTTGAACCCTTGATATTAGAGGAGAGTTATTTGTTCTTGTAAAGGCATTCCTGGTAGTTGAAAAGTTGCACATCTTTGCTGTACAACTTGCTTCTGAAGAACCAGAAAGCCCTATAAATGCAGGGCTTCCCTATATCTCTAGTTTTCGTCAGCCTCTTCATAATGAAGACTGAAAATACTCTGGCAGAATAAATTTACTTAAGAAACAAAGACCACACCAAAAGCAATAATGTTCATTGCCTTAACACTTCATTTTGAACCTCAGTTAAAAAAAAACCAAACTTTGTTACCCTCTTTGTGTTCTTTCAATTAGCCTAGTTCTAATTTTTTTTCTTAGTTCATTTTTTGTGCCTTTGCTAATTTGGTGCATCAACACTTTGTCTTTAAGAATTTATGCCCAAATGAAAAATGGTACATTACAGTATCTTTCTTGTAATTCTAAAGTCAGAACTACTCAAAACTGGGATTCCAGTCCCGACTCTTCAGAGATCAGCACAGTTATCTCTTTATAAACTCAGAAACATATCCCTATGTTTTTTCCACATTTAAAAATTGGTTTTCAGAAATTGTAACTATACTTGATTTAAGCAGCAGAAAACATTGGTAAGAGGCAGAGACAAGGAAAAGATGCAGGAAGCTACTTAAATTCTCCTACAGTAAACACCCTCTACCACCCCACTTCCTTTAATAGTTTCTCCTTCAAATCACAGAATGGTTTAGGTTGCTCAAAGTCCCAGGCCAACCTGGCCTTGAACACTTCCAGGGAGCGGGCAGCCACATCTTCTCTGGGCAACCTGTTCCAGTGTCTCACCACCCTCACAGCCAAGAATTTCTTCCTAATGTCTAATCTAAATCTACCCTCTTTCAGCTTAAAACTATCACTACATGCCCTTGTACAAAGTCCCTCTCCAGCTTTCTTGTAGGCCCCTTCAGATACTGGAAGGTGCTATAAGGTATCCCTGGAGCCTTCTCTTCTCCAGGCTGAACAACCCCAAATCCGTCAGCCTGTCCCCATAGGAGAGATACTCCAGCCCTCTGATCACCTTCATGGCCCTCCTCTGGACTCACTCCAACATGCCCACATCGTTCTTACGTTAGGGGCCCTAACATAAGATGTCTCCAGTCTTCTCTTTCTGCTCCTAATTCTCGAGTTTAGTTGTACTCCAATGACTGGAGTACATTCTTCTTGGTAAATTAAAAAAAACCCCAAAACTCAAACACACCACAACACAGTATGCAGAAGATCTAACGTATCAGAGAAAAAGGTTCAGTGCTGCTCAACTGACACGGGATAGATACACTGAACATAAGAAAAGTTAAAAAGAATGACTATTAGGCTCACTTGACCCAACCACGAAACCACAAAAACGAAGCTGGGCTCTACACCTGTCACTTGTATCAACCAGGAATTTGGTTTACAGTTTTGCAGCAAAGCTCAATAAACTTAGGTATGCTGAAACATGGCAGAGACTGCCAAAGAATGAAGGTCTCGTATTGTGATGTGCCTACCAGACAGAATGGCAGCAAGAACTACAATATTAAGTTGTTCTATTGAACAGACATTTAATTTATGTACCATTACCACTCAGCTACTGGGTGATCCCAGGGGAATGACCGAGTGCTCTGAGCTGACAGATGTCTGTACGGCAAAACTGCCACCTCAACTGGCAGTCCCAGCAGGGACCAAATATATGCAGGAATAAACTGGTGCCCAAGGATGGCAGTTAGATTAGCGGGCTGACAAAGCCACCCAGCTAGCACCACATGCACTTCTCACAGTAGTAGCTGTTAGATGTTTTCAAGAAAACAAAAAAATACACTGTGAAGAAAATTATGCAAATGCAACTTGTGTGAGTCAACTCAATCTTCTATGCTTTCATTATTTCTATCAGATAAATAAAACCCCCCTGTTTGTTAGCACAAACTAATATTCATGTGGAGAAAACAGTATTATCAACTAATCAACATTCCACTAAGTTTTCACTCTGGCAAATAAAACAGTCAACTGGTGCTTGTATTTACTTCACTCGATAATGTAATTAATATAACAAAGGAATTATTTCCACTGAAAAATGCATATTTATGGGTAAATGATCATTCTTTGGCTGCAGAAACCCTCTATTGCCATTGCTCAAACAGGAAGACCAACTTTACACTATACTTTTAATGCTGTATGAGAAAAAAACCCTTGGTTTTTTAAGAAGTTCAAAATGGATTTCAGTATATTATTGAATTATTTTAAATATTTATTTAAAGCAAGATAGGCTTTATAGAAGAGACTGCCTTTCTTAACTGACAAAAAACCCATACAAAACCGGCAGCATATGCTAGTTTGTTCATTCTTTACAGCATCCTACACCTCTCTACTAAAACTATATGCATCTCCGAATTGTTATAGTTACAATGAGCTGAGTTTTCCTGACACCAGTGTTTCTCTAGTTTACATTGGCAGGAGTGACTGAAGATAGAGACTTCAAATTTCTGGACTTAAGTAGCAACAATAAAAACCAACCCAAGTTCTTCAACTTTTTTATACACTTACCAATGGAATTGTTGACTTTGTCCCCTTTTTTCTTCTTGTTTTTCTTGTTCTTGCCTTTCGGTTGAGGAGAATCTGCAAGTATAAGCTTATTATTTTGTTGCTGTTCACTTGGTGAAGGGGATTCACTTGTTATAGGTGCTTTCTCTTCCTTTACATGGTTCAACTGTTTTTTGTTGTTGTTGTTGTTGTTCAATTTCTTCTCCTCTTTTTTAGGCTCTGCAAGTGTTGGGAGCTCTGCTGCTTTTGCTTTGGATTCTATTTGGTTTCTGGTTTTAGTCTGAATCTCAGCTGCTTTGGGGGATTCAACAGGCTTTTTCACTTGCTCAGCGCATGTTTTGTTTATCTGCTTTAGTTTCTGTTTGCTGTTTCCTTCTTTATGTTGATGCATAATATCAAGCAGAAAAGAGAGGGGCTCATGCTGCTTTACACTCCGTTCTTTTTGATACAACAGCTTTGAGTCTCTAGCGTTTACAGGATTGGATAGTTCACAGCCTGTCTCCGAAACTGGCCTCTGTTCTGTATGGTTCACATGTCTTGACAGGGAACCAGAAGAGGTTTCTATCTTTTCTGATTGCTCAAGTGTACCATTCTGAATGTCTTCGGGTGTGTTTGGGACAGATCCCTTTGCTGCCTGGCAGTTTTGAGTGAGCATGTCCACCTTCTGACAGTCTTTACTTGTTCGCTCTTTCTTCTTTTTCTTTACAGCCCGCAACTGCTGAAGTTCTTGAAGCCGTTGTAATTCTTGTTTCAGTCTCTCTTCTTCTTCTTCCTCTCGTCGCCTCTGCTCCTCCAGCAGCTGGTGATGCTCTCTTTCCCTGGCTTCTGCTTCAAGTCGAGCTTTTTCTTCAAGCTATAGAACAACAATAGGTTTATTGAAAGTGACAAATATTTTGGAAATTAAGTGCTTTAGGGATTATTACTGCTTTTCTCTATGAACATTATAAATCCTAGGATGTTAACATATGAATACACTTAATACAGAAGCCTGTGCAGCAAGCAAATAACTACACAAAAGCTGTCCTTTAAAGTACATTAAAATCCTTTCTATATTTCTTTTTTTTTTTTTTTTTAAATATTTCTGTAACATATTTGATTGTTGTTAATACCAGCAGTTGATTTTCTCTTTGCTGTTGCTAAGCCTGACTCCATATCAGTTTCTACAACCACACAACCTTGCTGAAAACAAAACATTCAGCTTCATTCTCAACAACTGTGTGTATTACTAAGGTAACTCAGGTCTGCATCATGTTGCATTGTTTACCTGCTCTCTTGCTATGGTAGCAGTTGCTCCATTTCAGTGTTCATGAACATTAGGAAGAGCAATCATTAGAAACATTCTACAGTAAAATACTCAGCACATAAAAGCTACATTGAAAGTTGTCAAAAACAGTAAGGATGGTAGAGTTCTCTGTTGCCAGCCATAAGTTCATTAACGACATGAAACAAAGACACAAGGGCTTTTTCCCAGTCATTATTGCAAACGCCTAAAACTCTGCTGTGCAGCATTGATCTTGCATCATTAGCAAAATGAAAGTCAGTCATACACTGAGAACAACCATGTCCATTCATTTTCTTGCACACTTAGAAGTGCCTGCATGGGATTACTTTTTCGCAGTTACAGAAGTCATGCAAAAACCCCTATGAGAATCTCATTTCTTATGCTCAAACTGCATTGCAAAAGCAAAGTGAATTTTGCATTGTGAATTTTGCAAATTAAATTTTATTTATAAATAACTCAGTAAGCCCTCAAGCTGCTGAACTGTGGTACAACATGAACACAAAGAACATAACTTGTGAACATCAGGTCTTCCAAACCCATGGAAGCAGTTAAAGAATGCGGAACTAGTGCCAGCAAGGAAATCCACACAACAGGCTCAGCAGAATTCAAAAACATTCAGTAACCAATCTCATTGTGCCTTCAACTTTATACCTAAGGCTGATACTTGAACTGCAGTAAGAAAAGCCAGCTTCCTGCTTGTTCAACTTTTAAAAAAATAAATACATATTTCCTCTATTAACTCAGCACATACTGTTTTCACAATATTATTTCACTATTACACACTGGAGCTTTTTAGAAATGTTTTTGCCAACTTCTATTTGAAAGCAACCTGTATTTTTTTTCTTTCCTGCCCCCTCTCTGCAGCTTGCCACTTCACTCTGCTGTGGGACAGCCCTTCGTGCCTTCATGTGGCACAGCACTTCACCTTTTTCAATCTGGACAGCAAGGTGCCCAGTGCAATCATTCTAAAACTATCAAATCTTGACTTTTCCATTCTTATAAAAGCACTGACCTTATGTTTCTTGGCTTCTTACAGGAGCAGTTTGTATCATAACCATTATTCCAATAATGAAACACTAATTTTCTAACTTCCCCCACTTTTAAATGTCAAAAACAATCATATTCTTAACGTTTTTGACACTTAGAAATAGCTTTCTGAAGTGTGGGAAACTCCAATATAAAGCTGACTTGCAACAAAACACATGACAATGACATTGTGAGGGATCTTCCCAGTCTACTACACAACTCTTCAGGTAACATCAGAACAGGTAAGCTATCTGTGTACATACAAACAGTCAGTGTACCACAAACTACGCAGAAAACAACTATACCATTAGTATAAAGCCAGTATACAGTGGGATACTTACAGAGAGTGCACAGATTCAAAAACATGAAGTCTGGGATAAACATACTTTTATGTCTTACCTTTCTTTGCTTATGTCTGGCTCTCTTGGCTGCCCGAGAACTGCTTACTGGTTTGGTTTCAGAGCTGTTTATAAATTGTAGCAAGTCTTCCACCTTTCGATGGTCAACAACACTTTCCCTTTCAGAGATCTGATCTGGTTTCTTCGGCTGTTCCTCTTTCCTTTTTGTTAGACGTAAACGAAGCTTTTCTCGCATCTCTGCATAATTTCTACTGGTTGGTGCAGCTGGAGGCTGAAGGACACAAGACAAAAATTTAGTTACTAAATGTAAAAATTTCACTGATCTAATTATTCTGAGATTTTGAAATTTTAGAGTCCTTCAACTAACTTGGAAGGTCCAAACCTGAATATCAAACACCTTATTGTTTGTGTGTGTACCTAAAGCTGTACTTAACAGGCAACAGACCTGTCAGAATTGGTGCTAGCTTGTGAACTGTAGCTTCCAACTGAAAGGAGGACTGATCTTGCAGAGGAATGCACAAGGGAGAACACAAAGAAATGCCTTTAAAAGCAAGAAGGGAGATTCCATATTCTCTTGTGATCAGTATACCACATTTGAAAATTTGAAAGAATGCAAACAGCAGCAGATGTCTGCTCATCTATGAAGTCTGTTTCAGAGTTTGGGCTATGTGGGCCTCTGGGCTGTAAGTGTGAAGGCCCAATCACCCCACACTGAAGCGTGCCAGCACACCTCCAAAATGGCACCTGTAACTTGCTAACACTGCTGCAAGTTGAACCCTTCTGTCATGTTTCATACCTGTATTCCCATCCACTGCTCCTGCCTCTCAACTCCTCATTCCTCCTTCTCCTCCTGCTGCCTTACCCTCTCCCCTCCTGCACCAGATCTGCTGCCCATCTGTTTGGAGCTACACCAGTGCAACTCATTAAACCACCAAAACAAAGTCTATTAACTTAAAAATCCTGTAGCATTCTGCCACTTCAGCAAAATGAATAACTTACTGTACAACCAGATGACTATCAAAGACAGATCAATCATGCACATGGCAGGAACACTCAGTGAGAAACAGAATCCTCTCCCTGCTCCTTTCAGCCACAGGGCTGGGGGCTTTTAGTTCACTTCAGGCCCTAAGATGAAACTAAATCTGACCAAATACATGGCCAATAAACTGAGCCTTTATGTCAAATATGAAGCAAATGCCAGAGACTCAAATTCTGCTAGTTAACCGATTATTTAAACAGACTATACACAGATTTGCAAATAAGGCCAGCAGGCAAATAAAATTTTAAGAAAAAATTTAATGTGGCAACTTAACAGCTTTTTAGCATTTCATTTGTGCAAATGAAAAGACATGATTACAAGAATTCACTAGGCATGTTACTGGTATGAAGTTAACTTAAGGATGCTTCAAAGTGTTAAAGTATTAAAATAAACAACATAAGGGAAAAGATCTTATATAATCTGTATGCTTTAGAACCTCAACTTCTTCAAAACTTCCTTTAAATACAAATGCAAGTCAGTGCCTGTCAAAATGCACCAGTAAATAAAATACTTTGTAATACTGAAAACAGGGAAAACACAGTTTGGGTTTTCCTTTGATAAAAATATAATTTAAACTTACACTGCCTAAGATCTAGGTAAGAATATTTTTGTTGTTGATGTTGGTTTTGGTTGTTTGGTGTTTTGTTTTGTTTTGGTTTTTTTAAATCAAGTTAAAGGGAATACTTTGAGGATTGCTGTTTTAGCAGATGGGAGAACGGCTCATAACTTACCACAAACATTAAAAAAAATATCCTATATTAAGTGTACTTTTACCCAAACTCACTGCATTAATTATTACACTACTACAGATGACTGTGTGAATTTTGTAGTTATTTAAATAGCTCAATGCCTCTGTTTGCAGTTTGAGTCAAACATGCTATCTATTATCCAAGTCAGTTGCTTACTAAATCTTTTAGGCATTTTTACTGTGTTTGAATTGCTTTCAACTGGAAAGGCTTGTTTCAGTTCTTCATTTTCAAAGAGGAAAATTACTTTCTAACCATGCTCCTTTTACTACTTCTCTTGAGCGAGCTCCAGTGCCACCCCCTTAGTTGCAGTCTGATAAAACACATGCAATCAATGATGATTAAGTGACAAAAAAGCAAATAAATTTAAAATCCACCAACTTACTCCTCCATGGCCGAAGAACTCACAGTAACAGCAGTCACAGTATTTTCCTTCCTTCTGATTTGTGGATGTTGAGGTACTGGAGCTATGCTCTGAACAGCTGTCTTCATCTTGGCTCTCCTCTCCATCATACTGTTGATGATCATACGTGCTACTGTTCTCACAGCGATGGCCCTCACAGTCAGGATCACTATGTTAAATTAGGAAAAAGTTTAGAAAAACTCTAGATTATATAAAAAAGGTATTTGAAAAAAACATATATAATTATATTGTCATCCACCAGGAACAATGACGCTGCTCAAACTGGGATATCAGCCACCAGTGATGCATCAAGTCCTAAAGCCTTCACCTAGTACCTTGCAAATGGACATGCTCAAAACCAAGCAGCAAGATCAGAAGATACATGAGAAAGTGATTTAGAAAAACTCACTTAGTGACTCACCAAATAAGCAGCCTGGAGGATGAGTTTTGGAACTATTTTTCCTAGCTTTAAACAGGTAAAATAGTTTGTAAAGTAGTGATTTTAGCTTTTTAAAACTCAATAGTTTTAGAACTGCTGCCCATCTCATCACTAGTGGTCTGAAGACTTTGCAGTTGCAATGTACTCAACTTATTTCTAAAATTCCCTGGTTTTAGGTAGATTTTCAAGATCTTGACTTAAATAAAAAATTCAAGGTCAGCTAAAACCCGAATGTTCTCATCACTCTGTTTGCACTTCTATTTTCAAGGGGAAATACTAGCATGTCTCTTCATTAAGCATGTATGCAGCAGTTTATTCCCTCCAGAGCTCTGCGTAACTGTCTGGTTCTTCTAAAATTGATGTGATCTTTCTTCAAAAGTTAGAAGTATTTTAAAAAAAATACATCAGCTGATCTAGCATTAGTGTTTGTTCTTATGCTAGAAAGGTGAAAACAGGCCATAATCTGCCTTATCAGGTTCCAAACTCTCCTCCCAACCTCCAAGACCTTTGAAAACCTTCAGAAATCAGAACATCCTTACACACTACACCCACTGCATAATGGTGGGACTGATACCTAAAAAGTCTTAAGTGCAGTCAGGAAAATGTATTGCTATGTGGCAGGTTTCAAGACCATGTATGACCTTTTTACAGTTTGAGCTAAATCTGTCTACAGACTCCTTAAGTTTTCACAGCTTTCATTCCTACTTGCCATGTAATGCCAAAATGACAGAAAACATACATTATATAACAGGTTTGTGTGTCAGCAGCAGCAATCACTGCTGACAATGACAGAGTAAGAAAGAGTACAGCTTGACTAATTTACCTCAGGCCACATTTCTAAAAGTGAGCAAACATTTGTTTTTAAGCCTCTAAACTCAGTAAGCAGATTCTGCAATGGAAATCATATCTGTAAAGTCTCACACCAAAGTTACACACCAAATATCAGAACTCAGTCTCATTTGCTGAGCAGAGAGAGCTCTTCTTTCACACTACAACCACTGGCAAAGGAGAAAAAGTATCTGTATTTTAATTCTCCATCTATTGTAAGAAAAAAAAGACAACAATAACAACAAACTTACCTGCAGACGCTTGGTGGGGCACTTACAGAGCTGTCTGTGGTTGAAGTAGGAGGTGCAACTGTAGTAGGACAAAGACCTGAATGAGGATCCACAAATCCAGGGGCTGTTGCAGCAGTTTTGGGGAAGGAAGGAGCAGCAAGATTTGGAAGATGTGGTGTAGAGGCTGGAGACAGTGCAACAGGAGACAGTGAAGGAAGGGATGCTAAACTGGTAGGACTATTTCGTGGTGCAACTGGTGCAGAATGTCTATGGTCCTCTTTATTAATATTGTGGAACACTTCACCTAAATTGGGGAAAAAAGGAATCACTTAGAATTTAAAATAATTAATGAGTCTCCATTAACTTCCCAAACAATCATGCAAAGTGCTGGATGTTCTTAGCTTCTGTAAAAATGGGGTAGTATTTCAACACCTTGCTATTCAGTCCCAAACTAACATCCAAGTCTTTTACAAACTTCTTTAATCCAGGAGTACAGACACAACTCAAGTGATTAACAAAAATAATCAAGATAAATATTATTACTAAAATAAACAATAAAAAACCCAGTATATATCTTTATGGTTAGCTAAATGTACTTGAGTCAGTTACTCAGCTGTATGTGAATTACAAACCCTTACCTATCGATGAAGGTCTCTTGGATGATACTTTGAATTGGTTGCTGCTTGACTGCACTGTAGTAGCTGTGCAGGAGACAGAAGAAGTGGCAGAAGAGGTTGCCATGACAACTTTATTAGCTTCCATAAAGGCATCCTGGAAATTGTACAGACATTTCTTCTTTGCAGCATTTTTTTTCTCTTTGCTGTCAGTAACTGCTGTTGCTTCATTGCTAGATGTAGTTGGAAGTGCTTCGGGTCTTATTTCTGAGAGTGCTGGTGCTAATATATCACTCCCTTCAATTGAAACACACATAGTAATTAAGAATCACAGGATTGCAGAATTGTCTGTATGGCATTTAGAATTAAACATTCAATAATTTAGATGCAGATAAGCAAGTACACATCATTAGTGCTGGCTTGGTAAGATTAGTGATCTTCCATTTCCCTTCTCCCCCAACCCCCCCAAAAAAAAATGTAGCTGAAATGAAAAGTGCTAAGAAGTCCCAGAGCACATGTCACAAACCTTAAATTTACAAATTTAAGAACACTACTAAATATGTGTGAATAAGTGGCAAAGATACTACAGCTACCTTTATCCACTTACAATTTAAAAATTAAAATTTGACACCATTTTACATGCTAAGTATAGAAAGCTTCAATATCTGAAGTCCAGGTTAGCCACGCAACCATCATAAGCAGGAACAACATATCTTTCTATCAATATAACATCATTAATCTTATCTTTACTTATTGGTAATTCCAGCTAACTACAGTAACACCTTTGTGATAGTCCTTCCACACAAGCTTGCCACTAACAATCTGCTGGAACAGCTACCCATAACCACATTTGTAAATAAATGAGCTATGCTACTCAGGAAGTTTTCTGGAGGTTTTTAATGCCTTTCCTCTTCAAATATCACTGTAGTAGCTTGACACAAGTTAGCAGCAGAGCAGTCCGGAAGAAAGCTAACACACAAACCCAAGCTTCCTTTTTCATACAAGTCAAAATAAAAAAGGCATTTCAGTATTTGCTATGCTGTGAATGGAAAGATATATATCAATATGCTATTTCTCTTCTATTTCCACTATTAGCATTTCCAGTGGCTTCCTGGCTTACATTAATCTTTTGCCTGATTTATGCCTCTATTTGAATGACAATGCAGTTATCTCTGCACACTATAAGCAGTAGGATGTACTACTATGTTACCAGTGCTCTTATGACCTTGGAGAAAAAGAGCAGGCCTTTGGGGTGGAAGACCAAAAGTTATGTAAGTTCCCCCTTATCTCCTATTTCCTTGCAACTCTATAATTTCTGAAGACAAAAATACCTCTACAATGACCACAGAAGAAAAACGGTGTGCTATTCTTTGCCTTTAGCATCTTATCCCCAGTAGGTAAGAATTTATTTCTCAATTTTCAGCCCCACTGGATTAGAAGTGGCAGCCAATTTCTGTCAGAACCCCACCGTATAAAACCATGATGAGACCTACCATTCCTGGAAAAAAGTGCCACACTTCATTTCAAAACATAAGGCTTTTAACTAGTCAGTGTGAAGTAGTAAAACACCCTCACCAGGAATTGTATCAGGCAAAAATGTAGCAGGATTCCAGTTCTTGTCATTCATCATCTCTGATCCCCAAAGACTTATAAATTTAGAGCTATTCCAATCTGGAGTGCTCCCAAAACAGCTTGGATAAATATGATCTTGGAGAGATGCATTGAATACTTGATGCTTGTTCGTATGATTCTGAACTGGAGCTGGCGGTAATGCCTACAAAAATAATAAAGAGTATTTTCCTCATTAATATTCTGTTTGCTTACACAGTCACTCCAACAGCAATATTCAAATCATAGTGTTTCAACTGTGAAAGGCTTTATAAAAAGCGTAATAATATTTCCCAAAATGATAAAGAGTGGTTTGTTGATTTTTAATGCAGCTAATATATTACACAGAGTGTACGCATATGCATATATTTTATAATCACAAACATTGCTTTTGGATTCAGCTAACTGATGAATACAAAAAAGCGTTCTCCAAAAATGCTTGGTTAATATCTGGTAGGCCCTTGTTGTTAATTAAGAACAGTATTTGTATGGACGTAGAACTTGTTAGGAATTACTGCTTTTCAAAGCCCAAGCTGCCAAAACCAATCCTCTGTGACATGGTAATCATTACTTCATGAGACATTTGTGATAAAGGCATTACATACACTTGAAAATAAGCACAGTAGAAGAAGAAACAAAACACTTATTTGAAAACAACATTTTAAAGTTGATAATATTCTTCTGTTTATTTCATCTCCATGTATTAACAGATTCCTGACTAAAACTCTGGCTTACCCTATTTCTTCTAGCTGAAATTGTTTACTCACAATCTAAAATGTAACTTTCTCCCAGAGGCCTTGTGCAATGCAAGCATTATGTTCAATTACTGTCAGCTTTAAAAAAGCCAAGAAAGTGAGTTTGTTCTACTTTTGCACTAGATTTGATGCCATGAAAAGCTATGCAGAAGTAGATACAGATATTAAAAATATCAGCTGAGTTCAATGACATTTCAGATATGAAAGTCTAAACATTCATGGCCAAGCAAACTACTTATATATCCAGTCTTCTTTTTCTATACAGAAGGATTTTCACTATCTGACTAATTGTGAAGGTGGGAGGGGCTGGAACACCCTGCATGAAATAAAACTTGTATACATGTGTACAAAGGAAAACTTCACAGGGCAGAACAACCTATCCATGATGAACCAAGTCTGATCCAAGAAGGCTCATTAGCTCATTCACTACCAGCTCTGCTGAATTCAGCTGGCTCTTTAGAGGCGAAAGCTCCCTAAAGATTCAGCTTCCACGTATGTCCTTCTAGCTCCAGGATAACAAATACATGGAGCCTAGCTGGCTCGGGTGCTGTGCCAGAACTAATAGATCTGGCCTGCATTAGAAAGCCCCTCAGTGCTAGCAGCCTGCTACTCTGCATGGGGCTTCTGGTGCAGCTCTGACAGCGTGCTGTGGATGTTCTACTACACAAAGGTTTTCTGAAAGGAAAGACAGCAGATATCAGGGATGGAAGCTTGAGTAGATGGATGGCAGGTTGAGTAGACTGCTATAAAGGATGTAAAGTGAGCTCTGGAAGGATGGCAGAAGGTGGGGTACAACAATTAGGGTTTCAGAACAGCAGTGGGCTGTTGAGAAATGGCAGGCTGGCACACTGCAGTTAAGGAACTGGTGCACTGCAACAAAAATAAAGAAGGGACACTGATAAGACATGAAAAAACAAAGTGGAGGTTAAGAAAGACAGTACGAATAAGTAATAGTCATGTTAGTGAACTCATCTACTCTCCTTGCAACCACAGGATCACAGGACCAGATGAAAGGGAGATGACAGGAATATATACCTAATGACAAAGGCTTAGTCCCTTTCAGCAGCACTCACAGGTCAATCAATTTAAATACTATGTGAAACACCACCACATTAATAGTAATTCTTTCTTTTGACTCATACTTCGAAAAGCAGTCACCTGGTCCCAATCCCTGTTTCACATCTTTCTCTTGTTTATTACTTACAAGTTTTGGGTCAAAAGAATTTTGCAAAACCTACAAAAAAGCAAGTTCCCTCAAAGCACAAAACCACTTAAAAATAGACTCCTGTGCCTCAATTGTCTCAAAAAAAAAAAAAAAAAAAATCACTAATATTTTGAACTAGGAACCTCAAGGTATTATTGCCAAAATGGAATATTCAATTTTGACCTTCAATATATAGGAAATGAAGATTTAATTAGTCCTATTGCACTGACTAAAGCCCGAATACTATTTTCACCATTGAAGATTCATTTGATTCCACGTTCTTCCTAATCACAGTAAGGAAATTATCAGTCTGGCTGACAAAAGCTACCCTTAACCCTGCAGTATGAACCTTCCACTAGTTCTGCCTATGCACTATTCCCTACCCTTTGCTATTCCCTCCAGAAGGACTACTATAAATAGACCACAATTTAAAGCAACTTTCATGGTTTCACTGATACCCAGTCATGCTGGTTTATAGAGGTGTACAGTATTTTTCTTGACATCAGGATGAATCCATTTCCTTTGTCAGGCTTATTATTATTAACCTTATTATTATTAAATCTTACCTTATTGTGTGTAAAGGGAGAAGCTGTATACAAAGTGGGATGGATAAGTGGACGAGGCAGATGAGGAATTGTATGCAATGGTATATGTCCATGGATGTGAGGATAAAGATGAAGTGCAGGATGTGCAGGTTTTTCAGGATTCATAAACTGGTGGCCAGCAGGCAAGCGTCCAGTTGCAAGTGCAGAGGCTGTTAGACCTGAGGCTTCTTGTTTGCAAACATGACATTCACAAGCATTTTGACCTTGGTCAGCCTGTGAGAAAAAAATAAATTGAAAAATTACAAATTTTTCAGTCTACTCAACAGACAAAAAACCCCCAGCTATTTCCCCCTTCTTTTTTTTCTTAGTGATCAGTAATATTATTTCATGTTGCATACATCAATATTTTCAGAGCATCCACAGAATTCTTTCATCTAATACCAACAGAAAAACCATGCAGCAAAGTAAAAACACCAGTGGTGGATCTTTATCTTAGTTAAGAAAAGAATGCCCTAAATATTGACAGCATTTCATACTAAACAGATATTTAATGTCCACCATCAGTAACAACAAGTGAGATATTGATATAAATAATCAAGAAAAGATATGAATAGGAACCTTGACAGCATTTGATTATTACTAGGCAATTAATTACCCCATTATAAAAAAATAAAATTGGATGGTTATTTTCCATAATTTTCAAAGCATATGGAAAAAAAAAGTATGTGTAGAAAGTAGCAATAAGAGTTGACAGGTTGATAAAGTTGGAAGTAGTCCTGAGCTGCATTAGGTAGAGTGCTGCCAGCATGTCAAGGGAGGTGATCTTTCCACTCTGCTCAGCACTAGTGAGACACATCTGGAGTGCTGGGTCCAATTCTGGTCTCCCCAGTACAAGAGACATGGACATACTACAGTGAGTCCAGTGAAAAACCACAAAGATGAATTTAGGCCTTGCAGCATCTGTCATGCAAGGAGAAGCAGAGAGCTGAGACTGTTCAGCCTCAAGAGAGAGGATTCAGGGGGATCTTATCAATGTGTGTTCCCTGACTGGGTGGGGAAAAGGAGAGTAAAGCCAGACTCCTGTGTTTTGCCAGTCACTAGGCCTAGCACAAAGGATGCAGCCAGCAGTAGAACAAACCAGTAATCGGATTCTATTGCACATAAGGTCAGTATATGGGTGATTGCTGGGGGTACAAACAAGTCAAACAGATCACAATAACAGACATCAACCCCAGCAATGACACAGCACGACCAATAATAGGTGGAATAAACAAAGACACAAAGTCTCCCATAGAAGAGATGGGAGACAGCCAAGTCAATAGGCTGATCATACAAGGTAGAAGTAGCCACATATTGTTCCCCCACGAAGCCCGCGTTTGCAAATATCAAACCTGACTGGGATCCAGTTGCATGAGGAGTCAGGAGGTCCTTCCCCAACAGAGAAACTCTGCAAAGCGCATCCACCTCACAGACAGACACTCCAACTCTTCTTGCAAGTGGTCCCAGCTTTTATCCCCACAGCAGGATACCTGGCACTCATTTACCCAATGGGGGGCACCTGGGGCTTGTTTACCCAAGGGCTTTCCCTACAAGGCCGGATGCATCTTGGAGGAAAGCCAAAAGGCAAACTCATCCCCTCCTTTTGAAGGACCATGGGAACAACCCAGATGTCAATCTTAATTCAGGGCTCGGGGTTCAGACCCCAGCACTTCACTCCTGTCAGCAGAGGAGTTCCATGAAAGGAGAAGAGGAAATGGGCACAGACTGAAATACAGAAATTCCACTCAAGCTTAAAGCTTTGTTGAACACTGGAAAAATGTTACCCATAGCAGTTCTGGAGCCTCCATCCTTAGTGATATTCAAAACCCAACCAGATACAGTGCTGAGCAACCTTTTCTAGATGACCCTGCTTTGAGCAGGAGGGCTTGACTAGACTGTCTGCAGATGTCCCTTCCAAACTCAACTATTCTGCCACTGAGTGAAGTGCACAACTCTCATGAAAAAATTCATAATCACATCAACCATGAGAAATCCATGCCTTATTAGAACCTTTTACTGATCTCAAGGTATCATTAGCCTCTGTTGTCTGAAAAGGATTCAAGACTTCAGAAGAAAAACAGCCCAGTAAAGAGCAGCTTCACTTCCCTCTCTCAGCTCAGTACTTTCTCTTGCCACTGTTATCTTGACATTTCACTGGAAGAAAATTTTACCAGAAGCAACACCAGGAACACTTTCCAATTGCTATTTTTCCCAGAAATGTATCAGTACACATTTTTCCGAAAAGCAACATTAGCTAACTTAGCTTTCTAGAAAAGAACTGACAGGTGGTATTCTTCTTCAATATGCCTTTCTCTCAGAAACAAGTAATTCTTCATTATCACTTAAAAGCATTCCAGCCTTTGACATAAGATATACTTTAACAGCCAAAGATCTCATAAACCAAATACAATGATTGAATTAATTAGGTGCACAGAGAGGAAAAAATAATTCTCATTAAAAATTTAGTATTATCAAGAAACCAATACTAATCTACTAACAAATAAAAATGGAAAAAATATATCAAACAGTATGGTGAGATTCAAAATCCAATTCTGATCAACCTTTGGGTACTGAGCATGAAAAAGAATCAAACAAGGAATAAAGATACCAAGTAAACTAACAACCTCAACAGATAATGCCATAAAATCTCAAATGTACATGACATGCACCAGTGAAATCAATGACCTGAATGCAGTGTTACAATGTAGATACTCAGCTCTGATTAGAAATTCAGGCTAAAGAAGTCATTAAGAGTTCCTCAGAATAATTCTGAGAAAAGTCTTTTTCCTCAAAGAAAACAAAAAAGAGAAAGGTTAAATCCACCTTTTTATCCTGCATTTTAGTTTGCCTCCCTAAGGCAAGTAGACTTACATAATGTCATTTGATTTTCCACAAAAAATGCTGAAACTGTTCACCAGTTTCAAACTAGTTTGACAGAGGTCTCAGACCATAAGTACTGTGCCATTGGTCAGCCAAGCACAGAAAAAAAAAATTTTTTAAAAAATCACAATATATTTGACTGAAAGAGAAGTATCTTAATACTCTTTACACCAGAAAATATTTCCAGTGGAAAGCCTTAAAAACATCCTAACCATAGGGGAACATCTGATGTGAGTTCCCACCTGACTAAGTCTAAGCTCTCAAAAGTGCCCCTTCCGACGTGGATTCTTTGGTACAATAAGCAATAAAAGCAACTGGTACGTTCTCTCTCAAAACAGCAGGACAGTGTTGTAGCTGTAGGGTAACTCAGATTAAAAGCCACACAGTCACAGACAAGCCCACTAGATGCTTTGCTTTGGTGCTCAGCTGTTAAACCAAAACCACTGCCTGCTGAGCAGACACTTCAGGCTTCATTCTCTGGGTGTTTTGGTGACATTACAATAAAAAGCTTAACAACCTTGAACTATTAAAAAAACCAACCCCCAAATAAGAAAATCATCAACTACCCCAAGATCCATGCCATAAGTCTTGCAATGGATTTAACTACACAGGTTTTCAACAGGAGAAGTTAGTCCTCAGATGTAATATTAAGACATGCCTGTTAACTAAGTACTAGCATCATTTCCCTCTCTTCCCTGAAATTAATTTCAAATAACTTAACATGAACATTTAACAAAGACCACGCTTGAACTCCCAAGCAGAAGTGTTTCTTAGTTTCTGCTTCTCATTCATACAGGCAATAAACTTTATTCCCCTTTTACTGAAGCCACCTACAGTATACCTAACACATTTCAGGTTTTGACTATAGGAAGACATTAGCCACAACAATATACAATATTACCTACTGGTAACTTAATATATTAAATGTTAAATACTTAATGGAAGATATAAGTGTATTCTCATTCAAGCAGCCACAATTCAAAACTTCATTTACTAAAAGGGTTTCTTTTAGATTACTGTACCTGCTGACTGGGGTAAGAAGGTGGTGGACTATCCATTTTTGCTTCATCTTTCCTTAATGCCCTTTTTCCTAGAGACATTTCCTCCTTTTGAGTCCCTGGTGGTTCACCACTGCTCTCCCCATCTGCTTCTTCATCATCTGCTTCTGAGGAACTGCTGCTCGTACTGCTCACCTGAGGAGACTGGACAACACGAACTCATTAACATAGGGGTGAAGGACAGACCTTTCTCCAGTGAGCAAGTCCAACTGCTAGAAAATGATACGACACTGTAAATGCTGTACCTCATCCTTCAATGCCATGTTTTCACCTCCGCCATTTAGCTCACTGTGAATTCCATTCATGTTGGCTACCACCTCTGCATCATCATAATTATTCAGTGGGTAGATATCAGCAAACTTTGCTGATAACGGTGCAACATCTTCATCATCGCTACCGCTGAGGGGAGAAGAGGCTTAGATAAATCACAGTGCTCAGTAACCTCAGTTACAGTGAAAGCAGGTTGAACATCAAAATGAAATAAAGTTGAGGGCATCACTTGTATAAAAGATCCAATTAGGAGTCAAAGGATTGTCTTCTGAGCTGTTTAACTGAACTTATTTTTTCAAGCAAGTAAAATCAAGTAACTTGCTGTATAAGCCTACTGAATATAGAAGTTGCATGCCTGAACGACAGACCTGATTGAAAATGAGATTCTCTCTTATTTCTGTGTAAAATATTTTTCCACCACTGTTCTCTGACCAAGAATCTATCAAAGTAATAATGACAGGACATGGAAGACCTTTGGTCTGATGAAAAAAGCCTTATGCCAATGATTTCCTTCACAGAAAGTATGAAGTGGAAAAAAAGTACAATCTAAAATTCAAGTTTTTCCATACATTAAATGACAAACCAGTAAGTAGGGAACCTTGAACACATCACAGCACTCGAATTTCTCAATAGCAATTAGTTCCTAGACAGCCTCACATCTATGTGCTTTTCAGAACCCACTCTGAAATACTTAGTGGAATTTTTTTCCATACAGACAGCTAGTAAAAGAACATGAATGTTTAATTACCTGCTCCAGGGAAGTGTTGCAAAGATTGGCTAGTTCATGTTACTACAGCAATCCAGAGCTCTTAAAACAGCTCTTAAACTGTGCACTTTATAATTTTGCATTCCATGAGATACTGCGCCAAAATTTAATTATGTGATGGCACCATTAGGCATATTTCAAATGTGCAACGAGGAAATAAAACTCAGCAGATATTATGAGACATAAAATGGCCCTTCCCCAAGCAGCAGTGGTACTTCCCTAAAAATAGGCTTCTTAGAGTAAATAATACTTGGATTCAACTGAACTGGCTTCTGAAGAGACAAACTGAACAATTTTGGACATTTGAGCACTAAAACTAATGAGAGTTTACAGAAATTGCAAACCACACATTTAAGAATATGCAGCTAGACATGCTGCCACATAATCTGTTTTCAAGCACTCTCCAAATGGGTTCAGACACTGAAACATAGATGGTAGTAGATGCAAAGGTAAACATTTAAAGGAAACTGAACTTAGTGAAGTGATATTCATCAGAAACTTCCCACACATCTGCACTGCCCTCATTCATCACACCTTATTAACACAGAATGATCGTGCCAATTGCCTTGACTGTACTGACAACACGTATTTCATTAGTGTTCCCATCAGTTCTGAAGTCTTTTTTTTTTTTTGTCTTTTTTTTTTTTTTTTTAAAAGTATCCCTTGTATCACAACAGAGGTGACTGCTGGTTAGCTGTAACCTAACCATGAACAGAAGCCAGCCTACTAAGCAGTTTTAACCCTTCAGAATTATGGAAGGGGGAGAAGCCTACCATTAGACTAATGCCTCAAATCTGATGGCCACTGTGATCTGAATAAAAAGAAAGAGGATAGTAGATACTTCTTGTAGAGACAATTTTTGATGCAAGACTCCAGTTAACACAACTTCGAGAAACCTAAAAACCTCCTAATAATGGCTTTTTTTGAACTGAACATATGAAATGACCATCTCTCAATGTAAAGATCACCAGTTCCGCTGCTTGACCTAAGAAAATGTGACATTTTTTTTTAAAAAGTAGATGAGTATCTGATGTCCTTGTAATCTCAAAGCAGGAAAGTACATACTACACACACTTCTAGCAATACTGTTAAGTCGACATCTTCAGAAATTTTTAAGAACTTTACAAAACTTTGTTTTTTTAATTTATGTTTGCACAACACATAGCACTGCAGTTGTGGCCTGCTGAATGCAGTAGCAAGACTAAATAATTTTTTGAGGCAAACCAAGCATTACATAATTATAGTCAGCCAATGCAATTTGCCTGCCTAAGTTCAATTGCCTACAAAATTTTAAAACAGAAAAAAGAACTTACAAAGTTGGTGCAGAACCGTTATCTGCGATGATCAGTCTGGGATGTTGCTGAATTGTAATAGGCGAGCTGGAACCTGACCCTGAACTTGCTGAAGACATACTGGGTGGGCGGATCTCAGATAGATAATCCGGAGCAGAATCAATTTGTAGTGGTAACTGGTTAATGTGGATATCATCCGTTATAGGAGAATCCATGATGCCACACGTTAAAATGTGTGAAAGGCTGCAGTCATCACAAGTACATCTGTTCAAGAATTAAGATTACAGATTTTTATGGCCTTGTTTAAGTAGCATTCATTTAAAGTAACCACACTCTTTGTTCCAATAACGTATTTCCTTTTTCCTTGAACAAGAAATTAATGATTTACTATGATTTCATATTAAAAACATCAGCTCACCTTCTTCTATAATTACAGTTGGGACAGTCAGGCATGCTCAAACGTGATGATAGCATGTGTCTCATTGTGTCTGTGAAGTTGTTCTCCCCAGCTAGTGCTTTCTTGTTATTAAGCTGAAGTAAATTATAAAGGCAGTGTTTTAGTAGCGCAAGTCTTTCTATTAACAATTCAACAGCACATTAAGATTAACAAATTACATAATCAAAAAAGGTTCTTCGGGCAAAATATTTTAAAAGCAGAATAATTCACAATAATTTAATGAAGGTGGCATTTTGATCGTGAGTGAAAAAAGGAAGAAGTTCAAATTTACAAACAACAAACATTTGGCCCTGAAACTCTTCAAAGAAAGTATGTTTCTACTACAAAATAGTAAAGTGGCCAAGTCCATCTCCTTGACTCATTTGTGTGTGCATCTTGCACGGTATTTCTACTGATGCACTCGGAACTCGAGCAGTTCTTGTCTTGTTTCATGGCATGCCCGAAAGGACACTGCTGACAAATGGAGAGAGAACGCAAACTCACCCTTAGCTTAAAAGAAAAGAATTAGGACTAATTCTGTAGCCACAATGGGATAGATTCAAAGAATGAAGTAGCTGCTCAAAAAAGGACTGCAATAGTGAAAAATATACAATCCAAATAACCTCCACCTAATCCTGAAAGCACCTCATTTCATTAGATAACTACAAACCTTAGGTTGAAGAAGAATGTGCCTAAGCTTCCACTTCTATAGATGCCCGGACCTGATCCTTACCTAAGCAGTCATGGGCTTACAGCTCACTTAAGCTCAATCAGGATAAAGGAAAAAGAGAATTCTTCCTGAAGTCCTCTGAGGAGCCTTGTATACCAGATGTTGTAAAGACATAGTTAACACAGGCTTACATTCCTTATAGGAAAAAGTACTTACTGATGAACTGCTTTGAGACATTGCCAATTTAAGATGAAGTTTATTAAAATGTACTGTCATACTCTCTCTGGCTCATGACCAGCATTTCGTTCCGTACAGTGGTAAAGGAACAAAGAGTTTCCCTATCCAGTCTCAACTCTAGCTGCATTGCACTGTACTCTTACGTAAAGCAGGATACATAGTCAAACACTTCCAGGCTACAGACGGGAGTATTGTGTCTTAAACAGTAGACAGTTTTATAACAAGGTAAGAACTTCTACTGGCCCCTCTCTGGCCTTAACAAGGCAGATAGTTCTACTCAGCCTTTTCCCCACAAAACAGATGCAGGAGCCACCTCCAGAGTCTTAACAGATGCAATCATCTGCCCTGCTACCCATGGCTCACCCTCCCCAGCTCTGCACACACAAGGAATTTGTTAAACTCTTGAACATAATATTCCCTATCACGTACATCAAGGCAGCTCCACATTCAATGTATTGGCTGTTTTGGATCCCACTCTAAGACATCAAAATCCCCTTTGTATTTTATAAAAAACTTTAACATCTGGTATTCAATCTTACAACTATGGTGTTTATGTTTTTACCTTGTAGTAACTGAGATTACATAACTATTACATACTCTTCTTGGATCTTGCTTTTCTGTATTTCATGCCTGGCATAGCTGCAGAATTAGATCATATAGAACTAGGACAATATACTACACTCATATGTTTGCATCTTACAAATATACACGAAGCATTAGCATAACTTAGTATGGGATTAAAAAAAAATCCTACCTGCTCTTCAATAAAACGCCTCTGCTTAAAAAATTCCCAGTCTTCCTTTAGCATGCGTTGTTTTGTTTTCATTGCCATCTAAAACAGAATTTAAAGAAAACTCATTGATTCAATCTTAGAAATCCTACGCTGTGGTCAACTGGTCTTTCAGTTTCATTAAACCTAGCGTGTCTGTACTACTTTGAAAATACTTGCATACTTAGTCAATATGAAGTGTATTTTATTTGAGAATCATTTGAGTCACTTAAACAGAAGATTTCATATTCATTAATGCTACTTTTCAGTCCAATTTTTCTACTGTTATCCCTTATGTTAAATATTTCTTTTCATTAAATATTTTCATAGTATTTTCAATACAGTGTGATTGGCACTAAATCCTCAACATCTCATATCCATTAAAATCTAGAGATACAGGACTTTTGGCAAGGCCTCAACACAAGTTTGAGTGCAAACTCTGATGTACCATATGTGGATCTAACCATCCAAAGAATCAAAAAAATCAGAAGAGTTCAGAAAATTAAGTAATGATCTAGACTAATACTATTTACCACTTTTATTCCTCAGTGTAGTTCATGCCCCTTATTTATCTAAGGTTGGAAAATATTTCACAATTACTCATCCCTGAATCACATCACCATAAATGCACATAGAGCCCACAACTTTTTGTACACAAACAATATTTTTCTGATATAGTAAATAAATTCTCTCTGATAGAACACAAAAGCTTCCATGAACTTTAACACAGCAAAACACAAGAACAAAGCTTCTCCAAAGCTTCTCCTGTTGTACCTTGCAACATTTTAAAAGCACTAGATTATCAGTGAGGAAAAACAACTATCTAGGTTATCTTTTACAGTTCTTTTTTTTCATTTACTCAATTAATAAAAAGATCTACCACCTTATAGAATATAAAAAAATCGCTTCATAAAGTTAGTGAGTCAAAGTTCAGTAGGTTATACTACTAGCAATCTTCTTTTTTCTTCAAAAGAAATTCATACTTCATCAAAAGTTTAAAGTATTACTATTAACCTAAATGTGTTATTGTCAATAGCATTATTTAATTCAGAAAAATGAAATTCTAAGCTGGCGATATGAAACATTATTAAGTGGTAAAGTTTTGCCTAATGAAAAAGTCAGCAGCAGGTAATTCTAATTACTACTCTAGATTTCAATTTCCCTCGCTCCAGTGAGGTAATATTAACACCAAAAAAAAAAAAAAAAAGTTTATCATACGCATGTGTGTTTCTTTAACTAGCAGCATGTTTGAAATATTCTTGAACCATTGGTACCACTTCTTAAATACACTAAAAGGTACTGCAGAGCCTGTGGCCAAAAATATCAGAGATCTCATCCTAGCTGTACTACTAGCCTCTGTCTGAGCACCCTTGAGCTATATTTCAACACAGTAATCCTCACTGGTTTAGGTGCCCTGCCACCTAGCTGAATCCTCACCATCGAAGACAGGCTCCTACATTTGCTATACATTATAAGAGAAGACTTTAATGCCAAAGAATGAAGTTTAAAACAGCCAGTGCATTAACTGGGAGCTGCCTACTCAAGCCTGCCAAGAAACTGTCAAAGAAAACAGCATGGTTTAAGGCTTGGTACTCTTGAGTATTAGTTGGAACAGGGGCTGAAGCTAAAATTTTCCTACTTTGCAGCCTTTCCAATACCCCATGTATAAAAGTATCTTAAGTTATTAATTCCATAAAAAATAGGAGATCACTTCTCTCTCCTCTTTCTTTTCCCCAATGAATGTTTATTTCAGCAGAGCAAAGCAGCTGCAATACAAACCACATGATTCATGCCCAAGAATTTTGCTAGGGAGTGGGAGATAAAAATCAAATGCCATCAGAAGGAAAAATTTACACTTCACTTTTGCACATCTGCAATGAATATGCTATTAGTGCTATCCAATGGAGAAGAGAGGTCCACTCTCACCCTCTTCCTTCCTCACTGCTTATTTGAGGCTAAAAAGATTTGAGATCCATCAGACAAGACATGGTAAAGTAAGACAGGCAGGTGAACAAGTATTTTCCATTCTGAAATAGATTTAGCCATGAAACAAAACCAGCATTTTGGTCAGAACTGACACATACTGCTAGATCACCTGTGACAACTCTGATGTTCACACATACATCACAGGATGCTTGTTGCTTCCAAGTTTTAAACTCTGTGTCAAATGTGAATAGCACATTTGAGCATCCCAAATTCTGCCTCTGAATCTAATCTATTTATCTAGCCTGTTTTACTAGAAATAATAGAAATAATTTCTCTTATCGCAAACTCTCAGCTCCCCAAAATAGTATTTCAATTATTTATACAGCCGTCATAAGGACAAAAACACAATAATGCCAGTACAATATTAAGTTGATCAGGACTGTAAAAAAACCCATAAAAATTTAAAAAAATAGAAAAAAAAAATCACACATGAATATGGAGAGACAAGCAAGCAGCTCTCCCTGGGACCTTGGGGAGCTGGGCAAAGGCATTCCTATATTCCTTTCTTCTGTGGGAGCCAGCAGAAAAAGCAAGGAAACACTTTCACACAAAGTACATATGACTATCTAACCATTACTTATGGGAATGATCCAGATATATTTAGGACCTCCTGAGTTAAATGTAGTCTAAATTTGGCAAGAAAAACAGGATCTGGAGGTACAGGCTGCATGCATACCTTCCTGTATTCCAGATACCCTAAGCATATTCCTCAAATTTTAACACTGGATGAATATGGCTGCTGATATGAACAAATACTTATTCTAAGTTTCATTACAGCATACACATGTGGTATAGCAGTGTATTAACTTACACATCTGTGCATGACAGTTATCTTACACAGCCTTTAAAATAATTTTTTTAAAAAAAAGTAATACTTGTATTGCTTGCAAAAGCTATTCACTTCTTTTCCCAAGAACAAGTAACACAACTTACCGTATTGACGGGTCCATAAATTATTTCTGCTGATGCTCTGTCTAAAGTTTTGGGTATAGTTCCACAGTAGAAAAATGAGGACCATTCTTAAGTTCTCTACTGTGGTGGTGTGCATGTTCTAACCTTTGATATGCCAGCAAAAAACCCTCAGAATTTTGTTAAGCCAAGAGGCAGCAAATAATCAACACGCATTCACTGTTATGATCCACAGTTTCCATAGTAGCTGGGCTTTCTGATTTCTACCTTGTTGACAAAAATATCACTGCAAATTCAGGTAGGATGGTCATACAGAATGATGTATTTTCGATCAAAAGAGTATAACCACAGGTTATCACCAACATGGGATTATGGCACAATTACAAAAATATTTTTTCTACATATAAATACCAACGTAAATATCAATGTCTCCTTTAAAATTTGATGGTTTAAGTTTTAAAACTGTTTCCCCTACACACCCTCCTTGAAGGGTTTTTTTCGTCATTAGGAAATAATAAGTCATCATATTAAGTTTCCCCAAATGGGAGAAGGGTTTGTTTGCATCAGGATGTAGGCTTCACTGAGCAGATAAAAAAAATGTGGCAAGACAGTACCTGTGGCAGTTGCATGGTCACTTGATATAGAGAAATACAGAAAAATCAGTTAAGAGTTGATTTGGAAGTGCTGCAGATCAACCAGTCAGAAGCCTGCTATGAATGTGACTCTACAGAAATTCCACTTCTGGAAAAATAACTGAAATGATGAGAAGTGAATTGGGCTCCCCTTCCTACTAGAGAGGCTGTATCAGACAGCCACAACACCCTGACACCACGGGGAAAATGACTTCTAGTGGCACAAAATGTGAGATGATGAATTTTTACTGAGCTGTCATCAAATATTTAGGTGTACAAAAGCTGCCAGACCAAGAGAAAACTTTGTAACTGATAGCTCACTGATGCCAACCCCAAATATAGAACAATCTCTAGAAATAAAATTATTTATGTCCTGTCCCCATCTTGAAGGTACCAAAATTAATGGCAGAAGATCACTTAAATCTTCATGACAGGAAACAGCTTCTGAAGGACATTTACAGTGTACTATAAGACTTTAAAATATGTTTGTTATCTCTAGCAGTAACATAGTATTCCTAAATCTCAAATTGGATCTCCATATTCCTAATGTGCATAAACCTTCAAATTACAAGAAAAGCTCTACAAAATTCTGTATCTTCAATTATATCAAGACATAGTCTTTCTTCTAGTATACTTAAGATTGAACTAAACAGTATTCAAAGCCTTACCCTGAGGTGTTTTAAAAAAAAAAATTCAAGTTCTCTGAACATAAGACAAAAAAAATCACATGAGCAATTTGGGGAGAGTATACACAATGACTTGCAAAATAAACAGCTATTTTTTTAAAAATTAAGCTCTTGACAATGTAGGAGTCAGCACAACGTGATTATTTTCTGAAACGTAGCACAAACTCAGAAGAATCAGCTGTCAGAACATATCCTTAACTTAAAAAAGGAGAACTTCAGAGGTCTCAAGTATTTATCTAGTAAGACTCTGGAGTTCTGATTGTGACAGTTGTACAAAGGTCATCACAACATGCAGTAGTTTTTAAAAGCAATCTCTTCCTCTGAATTTCATTTAATGCAACTATTATTTTGGAAGCTTAGGGGTTTTAATGGGGTGGGGTTTTTTGTTTTCTTTTTCCCAGTGACATCTACAAAAGACAATTTCATATTACTGTGTTATGGGTAATTTACAGGCTAAAGGCACTCAAAAACGTTCAAAGATCATCCTTAAACAATGGCACAACAATTTGCTTCAACGATTTCAAGACGTTTCTGTATAATCACCATTACCTATTGGTATGTTTGTGTTCTTTTCTATTCAGAAAGATTGATATCAGTGAAAAAAGTTGCCATTTGTTGCTTCAGAGCTCTGGATAAAAACCAAAGAAACTCTTCTCTAGAGGTACAGCCTTGCATGGGCTGCTCTCTGCATAATCACTCTTGAGACTGTTTACATGGTTCTTACCTGTTCATCAACATAATCATCTATTCTTTTCTGGCATTCAAGCCATGCTTCAGCAACTTGACCCATTTCCTGTTCCAGCTGATGATACCTTTGTAGCAAGGTACTATACATATCTTCACTACAGGAGTCGTGTGTTGTTCCAAGCCTAAAAGTTCAAACAGCACTTGTTACAGAAGAGACATTTCACTGAAAAATCACGCTTTTAAGTTCTGCCAACCAAAAAAGCATTGTTAAAGTGCAGTTATTGATACACCTAGGCCCACGTAGATGCTTGTATCCCAAAATTGAGTATTTTTAGTCATTTTTCAAAAAATACCTAACAACTGCTTGTTCCAATGTTCTGTAACCAACAATAGCAAGAATGTGGGAAGTGCAACATTTCTAGAGCCTCTTTCCCACAAGCAACCAGATGTCAAACACACTGAGATGAATTTAGTCAATTTTTGTTGCTTGACATTTATCCTTGCAAATCGTGCTGGGTCTGTGTAGTGGGGCTTTGGCAGTGGGGGATCAGCCACAGGGGTGGCTCCTGTGAGAAGCTGCTAGAAGCTTCACTGGCTCCATGACAGATCTGCCTCTGGCCAAGGCCGAGTCAATCAGTGATGGTGGATATGACAACCTATTTAAGAAAGGAAAAAGGAACTGCTGGAAGATTTGCAGCAGAGAGAGAAGTGGGATATGAGGGAAACACCTATACAGACACCATGATCAGTGAAGCAGGAGGGGAGGAGGTGCTCCAGGAGCTGGAGCAGAGATTCTTCTGCAGCCCGTGGTGAAGACCATAGTGAGGCAGGCTGTCCCCTCTGCAGTCCATGGAGGTCCATGGTGAAGCAGATATCCACCTGCAGCCTGTGGAGGACCCCACACCGGAGCAGGTGGATGCCTGAAGGAGGCTGTGACTCTGTGGGAAGCCCATACCGGAGCAATCTGTTACTGAAGGAATGCACCCTGCAGGAGGACCCACACTGGAGCAGCTCATGAAGAACTGCAGCCCATGGGAAGGACCAACACTGGAGAAGTTCATGGAATACTGTCTCCCATGGGAGGGACCCCATGCTGGAGCAGGGGAAGAGTGTGAGGAGTCCTCTCCCTGAGGAGGAAGGAGCAACAGAGACAGCATGTTAAGAACTGACCACAACCCCCATTCCCTGTCCCCCTGTGCCGCTGAGAGGCAAGAGGTAGAGAACTCAGGAGCAAAGTACTTTGAGCCTGGGAAGACATGAGGAGTGGGGGGAAGCCGTTTTTAAGCTCTGGTTGTACGCCTCATTACCCTCCTCTGATTGGTAAAAAATTAAATTGATTTTTTTCCCCAAGGCGAGTCTGTTTTGCCCATGACCATAACTGGTGAGTGATCCCTCCCTGTCCTCGTCTCGACCCATGAGCTTTTTGTCATATTTTCTCCTCCCCATCTCACTGCAGGGGAGGAGTGAGCGAGCGGCTGGCTGGTGCTTAGCTGCTGGCTGAGCTTAAACCATGACACAAATTCTATGGGCTAAATATACATGTTGACTATTTAGCGAAGAGCCACATAGTAAAAATAAAGCCAGAAGCTTGTTCATCAAAACTCTCATGATCAATGCTAAAAAAATTACTAGACGAGTTGGAGTTCCAGCTGGGCAAAGTGCTGCAGAATGAGGCAAGCGAGATAGCAGGTAACTGCATGGAACCAAATTATCACTTGAGCTGCATCAAGCTCAAAACGTAGTTATGCTGTTCATTGATGACTGGTCTCCGTAAGGAGCCCCAGAAACAGGAGACAGATTTACCTTCCTTTCTAATACTACGTTTTTGTTTAAGCAAATTCCTTTAAAAAAAATAAACCTACTGAAGAGTATCATCACAATGACTATTAAGTAAATAAGCAAACTCCAGAAATCTTGACTTCAGAAATCAAAAGACAATTAGATAATGTGTGTTTAAAGCACATTGCATTGTAATGACCTGTCAACTGACACAGACTGGAGCTTTTCAACATTTCTCCTTCTAAGACGAAACTAGTTGGTAGTTAATTAGGCACAGAGGTTGTGTGGTCTGTCAAAGTCAGTGCCAAAAAACCAAAACTCAAACATCTCAAAACTTGACATTTAAGACCAATTCCAGTGTTTCAGGGAGGTTTTTTAACAGATTTCCATTGCAACAGGATGCTAACCCAACATGAGTTACATAGTCCTGCCTATCATCTGCCAAAGAACTGAGCCCTTAATTTTAATGTGGCAAATAAGTACATTGAAGAGCTGAGCAAACAGACAACTCAGTAAGCATCAAGTTGCAGCTGTTAGCATAACTTTGCTAATAAATTTAAGTTTGTTTTATTTTGTTGGTTTTGCCCAGAACCTGCAACACAATCACATTAGAAGGGTGCATAAACGTGTTAAAAACTTGATAAGGCCACGCTCGGTAGAGTAGAAAAAGCAGTTTAAAGGGATACAATGACTTTAGGATACAACACCTCTTCACTGTCAGTGCAAACAACATAATTCTGTTACTAGATCACATTTTACTACTATTCTTGAACCCTGTGCTTCTGGTATTATGCAATTATGTGAAATTTTGATCCTTACTGTACAGAAGTCAACTTGTTCTCATAACTGCTGCTGAGTAGTACTATTCTTTCAGACACTAGATGTGCATAAAGTAATTTTTAAATATGCTCTCATGTTAGAAGCAAAAGAGCTTCACTTCTAAAAATTTAGATTAGCGATGCAAGAGCATTTACACTTTCAATTTTTATTGTGACTTTTGAGTAAAGGTTAACATGCTAGTAAATACACTTCTTCCCACCAAGGCAACTATAAAACAACAATCTAGGTAATATTTCAGTCCTGTAAACAGAGGAGGAATATATTCCTGGACTGCAGTAAAAAAGGTAATAAAGTGTATCACACATACATAAAACTTAATGAGAATTGCTTACTTGACAGTAACTGAATCTTCCAAGGCCTATCTGCTGACATAGATCCTACTGTATGCCAGTGAATATTGATCAGGAACCCAGAATTTTTTGGCCAACAGCATTTAACTGAAGCTGTGCATATACCCTGAACACTGTCCCAATCCCATACACGGAAAGCCAAGAGAACAGAAAAGCCCCAGGTTATCAGTTAGTTACTTCATTACAAACCCCAATTAAGCAGTCTGTTGAATGTAGGAGGCAAGTATGCCAGTGGTTGCATGTAATCAAAAGCATCTTAACCCAAGAAAGATATTTAACCACTAAGAAACCTTTCATATAGACAACTTCATCAGGAAGTACCTGTGAAAGGTGACTGGATTTCCTTAAGTACTGATTATGAAAATACAGCCTTACAAAATGCTGTGTCTGGATCTAGACACCCTGATGATTAATTAACTCTTGATAAGCATATGGACAACTCTTACGGCTGGTCTGCAGACCGTACCACTGAGTGTACCTCCTAAACAAATCAGAGGTGTTGACTAGGTCGAACAAGATACACCACATGAAGACCCTGGTAGTTCACCCTGAGTAGATGACCAGCCCTGTGGAATACTGACACAGCTGGGTCTCGCATCAGCTGGCAACCTCCATCCCCACAAGACTGCTATGTTTAAACATCTCTAAGTGAACACCTTTTTTAGTCTGACATCTGATAAGCATCCTTGGAACTAATCAGAGCACAGAAACTATGTATTTTGAAAAAGCCAGAGATGCACAAAAGATTTAGTGATTTAACTAAGGGATGAGAGATTTTGGGTGTTCACCCTTTCAAAGTAAAGCTGGGATGCCAAAGTGCCATTTTACATTTCTTCTTCAGGAAAAGAAGACAAAGACTAATGCTGGTTTTGTAAAGAAACTCTGGCAACACCTTCTCTACTGCATGCAAGTGATTCTACTGACCGAATGCTCAGGGGACTAGGCTGATCCCTTCTTCTCCATGTGAGGCCTCTGGCCAAACATTCCTCCACCAATTTGCAATGGAATGCACATTATCCTTCAGAAAAATTTCTCAGGGAAGGCTATCTAATTCTTTTATTTCAAGACCCAGAGAACTCAGCAGTAAAATCCTGGGAGTCCATAAAAAATGAAGCAACTTACGTTTACAAAAGCAAAACAAAAACATACACTACAGAAACTAGAAACCATGGAACAGGAAGCTCATGCTGAACCTCTCCTTTCAAAAAGGCTCATGTGAACCAGCCTAGGCAAAAAACAGTTTACATGAGACACCCTTACAGCTACCTAGTGAACATGAATGTACTGGAAAAGAAACTCCTGTGGGAAGAGATTCTGACTTCATCATATTTAAGCCTTAAAGGTGGTTGTCACTACAGTGAAGTTCTGCAGAGAAGCATCTTCTGTTGCTCACACTTTAATTGCAGTTGAGAACAACAGGTAAATTAAAACAATCCAATGCTTTTGTTAAGAAATGACCATAAGCTTCACTAAGACTTCATTGCAGCTAAGGCAATATAAACTGTCTTGATATAACCAAGATTGCAGAGAAGCCTTGTTAGAATGCATGGAGGTGACTGAGGGACAGTGTCAGAGGTACTAGGAGGTCAAACATAAATGGCTGGGAAAATGTGTGATTCAACAACATGCTATTGAACATAGCAACAGAATTACCTGCCTGGAGAAAAAAAAAAACAACCAAACCAACCACCTCCAAATCACACCCTCCCCCTCCTCCCTGGCTTTCAGCACCAACCCAGTTTCAGGGACCTTAGACACCTTGCTGAACCTGGTGACAACTAAGCTTTCTTGCCTTTTCTTGCTTTCCTTTCTAGTATCGACTAGCAAAAGGAGATCTCATCAGAAATACGTTTATTCACTGTAAGCAGCGTCTCTTGTGACAGACTTAAACTGCTTTTGTAGCACGGAAAAATACCCAAGACAATACCTTTAATACACATGTACACAGAGCATAATGTCTCTCCATCAGAAACAAGATTGAGGGGTCAACATGAACCATCCATGCACGTACTTTAAAAATGCTCAGAATTAGGATAAAGAATAATATTTATATGAGTTAATACCTCATCACCAAAAAACCCAAACACTTTTCAGGTACACAATTTACAAGGACAGCAACCTTGCTAACAAAATATACATCTTAAAGCCCCAGGAAATGCAATATGCCATCAGATCTAGCAAGGGATTTTGTTTCTTTTGCTTTCTCCAATGAAAAGATTGCTTAAAACTCCAAAGTAAGTTATTTGTGCACTGTGGGAAGCATGAAAGCACTGAGGCTTTAATTCTCTTGTGGAGCTGTAAAGACAGTAGCAAAGCAGCAAGAGAAAAAAGGAAGTAGCAAAGACAAGTGAAAACAGTACTCTTCAGTCATACCATCAGCATTTTCATAGGATGCTGTCATTTTACTAGGTAACCTACAAGTAAGACGACTAGGGTAGCAATTCTTCTGACAAGCAAGTTATGACAGCAGCCTGCTCAATCAACAATACTGTTTTCAAGACAGATCAACATGGATTTTTACCTAATAAATTACAGAAGCAGCAGATATTTTTTTTAAATGCTGTGGTTGCAAACACAGGTTTTCATTTCTCCTTTAAATTATAAAGGAAAAGTTAAACTCTACCTTAGCTGTGACACCAATGTTGGCAAGCTATTCTGCAGGAGTGGCTCAGAAAATACGAGATTTTCAAACAGATGCTTATTGTGCAATTCCCATGTCACCTGAAACTTCTTCAAATGTTCATTTTCCTATAATGAAAAAACAACCAGAAATTAGCCAGAGTTGCGGGAGGGAAGTTTCTGTCCAAAGAAAGAATATTTTTTTTAATCTAGTTTCCAACCTACAGACTGCATTATCCAGCTCAGATCTTACGCAGTTTTAATATCCAGAAACTCAGAATTTCAGTAATTCTTTAACAACTTAAATAACCATAGCTTCATTCCTCCTCTTTCTAAATTGTCATGCATTAGGAAAAAAATAAAAAAAATCAGACTGTGTTGTTGAAAGCTTCCATTAATTTCTGCACTAAAAGATGTCTTTTACGATCTGAACTAGTTATTCTCAAGTTTTCTTGTCAAACAATTATCTCTATCTCATTTTTCAGTTCTTTGAACGTATCTAGTAAGACACATATATGATAGTAAGCTATAATCTGTATTCAAAACTGACATAAATCAAGTAAACAGTTCTTTCCAACTACAGCTTCAAGCTGAAGTTTTCTAAATAGAAGAGAGACCAACAGCTTATTTCTCTAGTAAGCAGAATGTTTTTCTATTTTAGGTTATTTAACAAAAAATTGTATATAATTTCAAGGCCTAAAACTTAAATCTATTATTATCAGAACATAAGAATCAAAGACAGGTGTAATATTTTTTCAAGTCAGTAAGTTTTCCCACACACAGCCAGCAGTACACACGTTTTCTATACCAGGACTCCGCCACAGAGCAAAATTAAACGCAAGTATTCTGGCTATCAGATCAGCAAGTGAGCCCCATGCATTATAACCTGAGTACCCAGAAATACCTGAATACTCTGGAATTTCAAAGTTTTGTTAAGCATAGTTGTTAAAAAAACTAATACATATTTATATCAGACAAACACGAGACTATCAGTATTCAAAAAATGAATCAAGATTGGAGTTTTAGTATTATTATTTAAGAAAGTTGGGTGGTTTTTTCTGAGTTGCACAAGACACGTGTACTGCACTTTGAATATTAGGTCTTTAAAATATTTAAAATTTCCATAAATTGCTAATAATTTTTCAAGGCTCAACAATGAGAAAGGTTGATTTCCTAAGCAATTTCCATATTAAGCTGTGAACAAAACAGTCAACACTTATCTACAACATCTTCTACATCAGATTGCACAGAGTACGATACTTCTCCCAAAGAAATACCAGGTAAGTTTTGCCTTCTAGTCTACTATACTGTGTACTTCAGGGCTCTTCTGTACCGACCACAGTCTTTCCATCTTGCTCTCAGTCTAATCTATCATTCCCTGATGCAGCACAAGGCTTTAATTGCTACTCTTGAACTTTGCTAGTTAGCTGGATTCCTTTGAAGGGAAGGACAATGGCTTTAAACTGGAAGAGGGTAGATTTAGATGAGGTATTAGGAAAAAATTCTTTATTGTGAGAGTGGTGAGACAACGGAAGAGGTTGCCCAGGGAAGTTGTGGATGCCCCCTCTCTGGCAGTGTTCAAGGCCAGGTTGGATGGGGCTTTGAGCAGCCTGGTGTAGTGGGAGGTGTCCTTGCCTATGGCAGAGGGGTTGGAATGAGATGATCTTTGAGGTCCCTTCCAACCCAAACCATTCTATGACAACTGTTCATAATTTCATTGAGAAATTGGTTCCTCACAGGCAGAGGTTCAGGGCTTTATATGTCTTTGTAGAACATGCTTTGTACAAAGGTTTTACCTTTTAAAGGAAGGCTGCACTAAGTTTAGATATCTTGACTGTCTTTTATGTATTTCAGCTGAAAAGATTCCTTTTTCCATAGTGCACTGGTATGGTGAGAGAAAACCATGCACACTGAAAAGGCTGGTGATCCTATTGCCTGTACTGAAAGCAGTGACATACTACTCCATTTAATAAAAAGGTTATTTAATAAATCTAAGAAATGTATGACAAGAGACAGTATCCTACATTCTCACATTTCAGTTTGAATGTCACAGCTTGGTAGAAAAGTTTTCAATACTTACTGGGCTGCATAAGGAAAAGGACAAGAAAAGTCTGAGGTATTTTGTGTTTTCTTATGCTCTGTTTTTTAAACAACAATAGGAGTTTTACTTTTCTCTGAATTTTGTCAGTAAATGGGTACATCAGGAAGTTCAAGCACCTTCTGTCTCTTAATGGCCATTACCACAATCTCTCATACTTGCTAAGTTTTCATGATTACTAGTTCACAATAATAACCAGGGGGGAAAAATATTAAAAGATAATTTTCTGATCACCTATGTAATTCCAGCATAATGGGTTCATTATCTGCAGATCTACTTTGAGCTAGCTAACTTTTGCACTGTAATCTATCCCCTTTTCACCTGAACAAATTTCTAAGTTCCAACGCAAATCAACCTGAAGAGCAAATCTTCTCTCAAGCACCTTGTTAGAGACTTGATGACTATTAAAAGCAGACAATAAACTGGAGATGGCAGCGACCTTAGGTCTGTATCTAAGTGACAAAGCTGGAGAAGACAATACAGAAAACAGCAAATAACAGAGCACTGACAACAGAAAAAAAGCATTAGATATGCTCAAGTTTCTTAATAGAAACATCTTCCTGCTCTGCCAATTCAATTTTACTAACAGCCCTCCCTCAGTAATGACACTCTGCTTCCTCTCCATTTTATATCCTCACCTGTGGCCATCATAGTCTTGTTAATGCCTATTCTTTTCCTCTCTTTATGTACCTAGACAGTCACTTTCAGCTAATTGGCAATAAAACCCAAATTTACCGGTTTATCAACTTTTTTTTTTCCCCTTTTGCTTGCGCAGATTTTACACAGGAAAAAGGGTGCACAGGATAAGGACATTAACAAAGGATGTACAGGAAAGGATTATTAACAAAACAGGATTAATAACCTTCTCAGCCCTTAAACAGAATTACAGAATTTATTTACTGTGTTACTCATGATGGACAGTTACTCAGGTAGAGAATTTTAAGGCTATTGCTTAT
Organism: Podargus strigoides; assembly: GCA_028020825.1. Lineage (NCBI taxonomy): Eukaryota > Metazoa > Chordata > Aves > Caprimulgiformes > Podargidae > Podargus > Podargus strigoides. Next base: position 9,735,771 of record CM051621.1, on the reverse strand, counting down.
TTTCTACCTGCCAATATCATCCCAAGTCTAACATCACAATCAGTTGACAAAACAAGCATTTAAGAAAGAAGAACATTAGGAATAATAAACAACATAGCAGATTAATTCAGAGGCAAGAGATCATCTTTTCAAGCAGCCATTCTTGCTTCTAAGGGGAGAGAAAAATTGAACACTGAAACAATTTAAGTGCCACACACAAAAGTTTGTGTCCTTTAAACATGGGTGTCAAGAGACTATTAAAGATTAAGATAAGTGTTCCACACATTTTCAAAGGCATTATGTAAAATTTTGTAGATCTGCTTAAAGATTAGTTTCAGAATAAGTGCCAAACAGCATCCCACCTATTTCTTTACAAACAAAAGATTATTTCATCAGTCCACTGTAAGAGATGCCTAATCTACATTTCTGAAGAATTAAATATGCATTTTCAGAATCTCCCTCTCTCCAAGCATGCACAGACAAAAAACCTTACATTTTACAAACCACAGAAGACACCTGAAAGAGCCCTGAATACCTCTGCTAGCATTACCCCCAGGCAAGTAGAAGCATATAGGTTATTTTTTCAGTCTTACCAGAGTAACCAGAAAGGCGCTGATTGTACATGCTGCCTGACAGAGGGCACTGTATTCTTCAAGTAGGAGTGAGATGAATTGATGTGCCTGTGGTGGCCCTTGTATTGCTAATGTTGATGCAACTTTAGATCCCAGCGACAAATGTCTGAGCAGACGAACCTTCATTTCAAGCACATATTCTCTAGCTTGCTGTTCCAATCGTTGGTAAAGCTGATATGGATCTCTTTCACAAAGCCTGTATATTTGTGACCAAAAATAAAAAATAAATGCATGTAATCAACAGTTTTCACTTTCCTAAAAATATTTACCAGTTACCATCACTGTCATTGAAAAGAAACAGTGGCTAGGGTTTACAGAACTACCTTAAATCTGGGAGAACACAGTCCGGTTCCCTACTTTTACACTGTGGACCTGAGCTCCTGTATAGCTTTAGGACTACAATGCTTGCACACCTGAGGAATAAATTAATTTAGAACCTCAGTATTTCACCTGTGAGCTAAAAAACTTTTCCTCAATTTGCATACAACCCTACAGACACTCTTCAGAAAAAACTTCTCCATGTTCTTACATACAGCCTTAATAAAAGTATCAGTTGGAACAGCCAGACCTAGGCCTGACTAATATCCTGTAAAAGGACAGACAGACATTTACTTCAAGCCACTGAAGGAGCTTGACTTGTTAGGTAGCCAGAACATGCCTAAATACATACTAACCCAGGCTGGACTTGGTGACTGCTTTGGGGGACCCTTCTGTTGTTGAGCTGAACTGAAAGACGACATTTTCATATGATTACCAAGCTTGCAATACACTCATTCAAGAAACTCCTTCTCACCTTCATTGACATTTTTTTTACCCCAAGTTGCAGATGTTCTGTACAAGGACATTTTTTTCACCTTTTATTAAAGCTGTGTCACTGCATAGCAGAGGTGTGTGATTCACAGGACCACAAAGAATGTCCTTCAAGGAACATGACTTAGGGCACTCTGCTGTGGTAGAGCCTAACTGAAATAATTACAAATGACTGATGTATGTTTTGTTTGTTGGTTTTTTTTGAAATCTAGAATAAGGACCGGAATCTGGGACACATTTGTCCCAGGGAAGCACACTAACACTAAATCTCCAGAACTATACTGCTCTCCATGCACTCTATACTGCTCAATACCTGCAAGACATCACTGTAAGACACAGCATCAAAGAGGGTCAAGGCTTCCTCCTAAGAACAGCATACAGCTGGCTAGGTCTGATACTCTCCTGGAAGTGAGACATGGGTTCGAACCACCTCATGTAGAAGAAAGATGAACGCAATGTCTGCTTTGAAGCACTTCAGAATGAAATTTACTATTTAAAGTCCTCTGCATGGACTTAAAGCACTTGCCTCAGGTTTTTTATACCACAGAGAGGTAGGGAAGAAAAGGACTAGGTAAGTACTTCAGAGTTCGACGAATAAAAGTCTGCTGCTATCTAGGCCCTGCTCTTCCCTCATCACTCACTAAATAGAATACTATCATATTGCCATGAAGTGCTCCAACATACAATAGGGACAGTACTTGGCACCACTTCTTATTTTCAAGAAGATCAGACAATCCGTTTCTTGCCAGCTGTGTCTAACAGAGCTGCGCATGGAATTAGGAATTTCTGCCTTTTAAACACAGATTTACTTGGCCACAGGATGATCTCTGGCATGCTACCTACATGGTATATTTAGAATTTTTGTGTTGGTTGGTTCGTTTTGGTTTTATACTTCCAGTACCTACACTGACTAGCTTTGTTAAAAAATTCTGCATGACATTAGCACCACAGACTAGATACACTGGTGTCTGCTCACAGTATCCTAATTTTATTTCATACTTCAGAGACCATAAGGAACTCGAGTGAAAAATACTCATTGCAACATTAAAGGTTTCCTCCTTTGAGATCCTGTTTCTGCCTTCGTATTTTAATAATCTCTCAAAAGTGAGAAACAGTTCTAGAGAAATCAAAGCCTCTAAGTTCAAAAAGAAAGGTACACAGTATGTGTTCCAATTTCCAAAATTCTTCCATTAAAGAGAAACTGCATAAAAATCAACAACCATTTTAATTGTGATTGTTTTAATTATCTACACACTATGCAATATTTAAGCGTCTTCAATTTCAAAACCTATTTAAGTGATCTAAACATGCAATGTAAAGTGTGACTAATAGGAAGGCATACTCTATTACTCTACTTTTATACAACTCGTTGAAAAACAAACAGTTTTTATATAACAGAACTGCAATAAGCTTATTTAATTATCTATTAAGGCTGATTCAGAACTAGAGCCATAAAAAGAGCAATGCCAGATGACTACAATCTCTTAAAAGTTTCTTTATCTTGCCATAATTCCGCTTTGACTAGAAACTCCACATAAGAACTACAGTTTATCAGACCAGGCAGACCTTAGCATTTTAAGTATGTACAGAACCAAGGAGAGCAACTATTCCTTGACCACACATTCAGTTAGACAGAAACTGAGATGAACCTCCTGGAGCACTGTAAGAACAGCCACACTACTCAGAAGGAAAAAAATCCACAACTGAGTATCTCGTCATCTTCAATGTCACACTTCGAAAAGCTACAATTTCAACTTCAGAAATGAGAAAGAATTTCTCAGAATTCACCTCATTGGCCATTGATCACTAGATACTACTTTTTTATTTTTCTGAAAAGTCTCTTCTAGCTGCTACAACTACAGTAAATTGCAAGCACTCTTATAATTCAGGTTAGTTTGGCAAGGCAAGATTTTCATGTGGAGCAATTCAAATTAACAATAATCATCTCAAGGTCTTTTGAAGAAAAAGATTTTGACATCCTTCCATAATTATACATAAAAACTCCTACTGCAAACAGCACACACATTCAATAGCTTCCCATGCATTCAATGTAGCATTTAAAAATCCTGCATGAAATAGAATTCCCTGTTCTGACTTTTCATTCTAGTGGAGAGGCAATCATTCCAAGCAACCAGACTTATAGATGGTAAATAACTTCCTATTAAAAAGCAATATTCCAAACTATTTAAAAACTAATTTTTAAAATCTTCTTAGCAATTAATAGATATTTTTCGAAGTTTTATACCTATCCACCAGCTCTTTCATTCCTTCTTTATCTGGTACCAAAGATTGGTCTTGGTCATCTGCCAAAGGAGTCCCAGCTTGGCGATATATACACCGAACCATGTATCTTACTTCTGACCAGTAATTTTGAAGCTGTTGAGGTTCACGTTCAGGCTCTGCTGAATTTTCTCTGCAAGTAATGACAAAAATAATTGCTGTTTCTTAGTACATCACATAGGTGTATTGATTCCTACTACTCTGAAGATGCTTTTCAGGAAAAACAATGTACATCTGTAAAGGCCTAAAACAAAGTACGTGTCAAAAATAAAGTATAACATTGGATAAAGCTGCCATCCCTAAGTTACTGTTATTGTCAGACAGCCCATTTAAAGACTTAAAGCACATACCAACAAAGAAGTGGCAACACTGCCGGCAGTCTGACTACAGGCACCACACTGTTGAGTTTGAATTCAGTTCTTACCTACGCTCGTTACAGGCCTCACAGTTGCATGCAATGTCTGAAGGAGAGGAATTACTAAGATCTGCAGCAGGCACCGTCTGTGCACCAACAGTTATTCTTCCTCCTCCTACAGATTCCTGCTGTGATCCACTGTTTCCAAGAGGCATGTGCAAAAGGAAATCTTGGCTCTGAAAGGAAAAAACACAGGTAGCCCTCAGTTTGTGGGGTAGAAATTTGAAATGTTAATAGGTATGCAAATATTAATGTAGCAATTCTTAGTGCTAAACGTATTCTGGGAGGACACTCAAGCACAAAGAATTTACCTTCAAAAAGCCTAATAAATGCAAGAGATGGACTTAGAAAATGAACTATATAAATATAGTTTCATTTCTAATAACCAAAGCATCTCGGTTATAATTATCACCTTTACGTACTCCAGCATAAACAATGAACTAAGCTAAAGGAAGGCTTGCATCATCCATGCTTAATCATAAACTGCTAATATCTCTTCAGTCTCTATTTGACAGTACATTTGACTTTTGTAGTTCAACAATCCCTTCTAGCAAAAAACAAGATCTCCTTATAAATAACAGCCAGACATACTACTTAATAATAATAGATGATAGAAAGCTGCTGTCACTGGGAATGGATGCTATCTCCTGCATACACTGCTGCTCAGTACTAGCAGATGACACAAACCTCTCTCCCAAGGTCTTGGTCCTGGTATTGTGGTTAGTAGGTTGAAAGAGGTTCTCCTCCCCCTCTACACTGCCCTGGTGAGGCTTCATCTGGAATATTGTGTCCAGTTCTGGGCCACTCAGTTCAAGAAGGACAGGGAACTGCTTGAGAGAGTCCAGCACAGAGCCACAAAGATGATTAAAGGAGTGGAACATCTCCCTTATGAGGAAAGGCTGAGGGAGCTGGGTCTCTTTTGCTTGGAGAAGAGGAGACTGAGGGGTGACCTTATTAATGTTTATAAATATGAAAAGGGTGAGTGTCATGAGGATGGAGCCAGGCTCTTCTCAGTGACATCCAATGATAGGACAAGGGGCAACGGGTGCAAGCTGGAACAGAGGAGGCTCTGCATAAATGTGAGGAAGAACTTCTTCACAGTGAGGGTAACAGAACACTGGCACAGGCTGCCCAGAGAGGTTGTGGAGTCTCCTTCTCTGGAGACATTCAAAACCCACCTGGATGCGTTCCTGTGTGACCTGATCTAGGCATTCCTGCTCTGGCAGGGGGATTGGACTAGATGATCTTTTGAGGTCCCTTTCAATCCCTAACATTCTGTGATTTGATATTTTGGTCTCCAGTTTCTCTCCCTTCTCTGTGCTCCAAGCCTAGTACATACCATGCTTCTCTCCAGCATCCTTCCCAGATTGCCACCAGCTTTCTGCGGCACTGGGCAGAGACCTCTCTCACATTAGGGGCGTGACTGAAGGGGCTGTTTTTGTGCTTCACTCCAGATCCTGGAGCAGGATGCAGGTACTAGTCAAAACAAACCCACATGCATTTGCTGCCATCAGCAAGACTAGCTGCTAGGGCTAGGGCTGAGGCAAACCAAGCTAGGTAATGAGAGCAAAAGCAACCTGCACACAGGAACATCTATAGCAAACCACTTATACTTTGCCTTGCAGTGACTGATAACAGATTTTTTTAGCTCATTTTGGTTTTTTTCCCCAGCTGGTTTCTCTCTAGCAACCTAATCCATTTAGTTGTGTTTATAAAGTCAAGCTTACCAACTTGGAAAATCCTTTTGTTGTTTGCTTTTAAAAATTCCTCTTAAAATAAAAAAGTTGCCAAATTAAAAAAATACTGCCAACTTTTATTTTACCTGGAGTAACTATAATTTAACAAAATGTTTAGGAAGCAAGTCTTGTCATCCTTGAACTTGTAGGATATTTATTTTCTTTACTAATTCATTAAATAGAGCTTAAATATGTCAAAAATCTTGACTCAACTGAACAATGTGCTTCAGCCTTGCTGTGCTTTGAACTCTCTAGGATGTGTTTACCAGACTACCCATATAATTCCCTTAGATGTAATCTCTTTTGATTCATTTAACTAACCCTTTTTAATAGTAAGAATGTCAATAAATAATAGTCGTATACAAGCAAAATACTCTTAAATTTTCCTTACAAAAACCAATGTTAACTGTGTTTTTAACATCAGTTTAACAACATATGCTATACAAAGACAATCCTTCTTCACATCGATTTGTTTACTGAAATAAAAATGTGTATGTGCCTATGGGCATGTACACAGTCTGTTAGCTCTCTGCAAGGAGAAGTCAGGTGAAATCTATAATGCTTCCAATTATCAGAAGTGTGTGGCTTCCCAGATCAGTTGTGAAGATTAGGTTCTGCAGTACAGCATCATACTTTACTCCTAATGGGGTTTTGCTGGACCTGTCAATGAACTTACCATATTTTTCTGCTACACTGAGCACAGCTCTTAAGTGAAGTTGAATTCTCATTTGAAAATATATTTTAACACTTAATTTAGAAAACACAACTTGAAATATTAGCAACATGTATTAAATCTGTGTTTGCAGTGTTACAACAAAGAATTTGTTATATGCATACTATGCAAAGTCGTGCTTCTTCACTAAAACAATACAGGAAAGAAAACACAAAACTCAGAGACAAGCAGGAAGGTGGCAGTACAAGTGCAGTGACTCAAGAGCACTACTGAAAGTACAAGGAAAATCAGAGAGTTTACCTCACAAAGTGGGGAAGTATATAGGACCAGACAAAGAACAAAAAAAAAAGCATAATGTTTAAAGTTGCATTGGTAAGAGCAGAAGAAACAGAATTTAAGTAAAGGAGGAAGGCCAGAGTATGAGATCCGATGAAGAGAAAGGACCAAAATCCAGCAAGAAATAAATCCAAGCCATACTCTACTCAAAAATAGAAAACTGAGAATCAGAACTCCTCATTCTTGAAACAACTTGCCTGTTCAGTTTAGCTCATAGGAAAAAACCCTCGAAATCTCCTAAAATACTTTCTAAACATTTACAGTTTAAGTGGTGTCAAAGCACAAAGTAGTATTCAGCCCATCACAACATATCTTAGTCTACTGACTTGAAGTACTTCAACTTACCACAAGAGATTGCTCTATTGTAGCATGCCTCTCCTCTTTTTCGACTGTTCTTCGACAGTCTGGACACACCCACAGTGGAAGATGCAGCACATTGTTTGCTTTTGGAGATGTGGAAAGTGCTGTTTTGCTAGAATTTTTTATTCCGCTCTCTGAAAGTGAACTATCTTTTCGTTCACTTCTACATAGAAGACAGTGCTCGCCAGTTGTATATGGTGCCCTTTGGCCCAAGCCAAAGGTAAACGGTGTCTACAAAGAAATGTTTTGATAGATAACTGGTTATTCACAGAATACATACAAAAAATACTTATATGGAGATTTAAAAAGAAAAAAAATACATGTATTTCAGCAGTTAAGTGGCAAGTATTTGGCATGTCCCAAAATCAAGCACAGCAGTCTTGATAGCCATGTGGCAAAAAAAAATCTGATTATGAATACACTCCCATTTAAAAAATAAGGAGCAAGGACTATAGCCTTCCCCTCCTAAAATAATTCAGCTAGATGCAATAATCTAGCAAGTAAAATAAAAAAGGGATAGTACAATTCCTTTTGCTGTTGTCATACTTGGAGATAAAAAGGAAAATAACTGCTCTTTGAAGTTCTATCACCTCCTTTTTTAATACTAATTGAAACAAAGACACTTTCAGCTAAGCTTGATATAAAATAAAAGCTTAACTCAGTTTCAACAAAACCAATCAGTAGGGTCTTAAAATCCACTATCAGCTACTGAATAAAGTAAACTTGGTAACTTATGAGGACAGAGGCAGTTCAAAGCTTCATTTCTCTTCCAAGATGCTACTATGCATGAAACTATGGTTCCGCCATGAAATGCTGATTATTCACCAAGACTGATACTCAAAAACACATCAAGCAGCACAAGCCAAACAGAATCCAACTTTACAAGAAGTAAGCGAAGATATAATGAACGGAACAAAACATCTTGTAATGGCAGAATCACAGATTTGTCTGATATTACACCTCTGCCTTAATTAGCAACACCTTTTATGTAAGCCTCAAAAGAGTTAAATTCTTTCTCAAAAGAAAGGCAAAATTTAAATAAGTCATTCAAGCACCTCTCTAGATACTGCTCCAACTTGAATACTAACAAAAGCACTGCTCTAAAGAACCTGTGGGGCTGAATTGCACAAGCAAGTGAAGTGTTCTTTAGGGCAAAGCACTAGTTCAAGCTACAACACAATTCACTAAATTTCTTCTTGTCTTCACAGCAACAACAAATCAATTCCCTATTGCTGACATCTACAGAAAAACAGCACAGCATTATGAACTCTGATTTTTGTGTCCTTTGCATTTATAAAAATAACAGACTCAGCAATATGGAAAGAAAAACTAAGAATTCTAGACATAAAAAAAGACACACTGAATTCATCTCCACAAATGTCTCCTTATCTTTCAGATGTTCATGAGAAGTTTAAGTTAATAGATTTAGCAAGAACAGCTCATCTCTTTACTCACTGCTTCCACTTCAAGAATTCACACTTAAGCACTAGGGCAAGAAAAAGAACACAATTTCTCCAGGTGTCTACTGCAGGTTTTCAGAAAATGTTCTCCTGAGGGAAGACTTGTCCTGCCTCTTGAAAGGCTGGAACCATCCCCTCACTGGCTCTACAAGCATGAACAGATTTCTCAAGTTAGATATTCCTCTTGGCTGACCTGTGCTCAACTGCAGATCTTATTAATGCCTAAAAATGCTGCATGCAGGAGGCCACGGCTGCTCATCCCCTTAGCTCTGAAAATTTCCTTGTCCAAAAAACCCCACTTTTGAATCCAGATAAGGTCTCTGCTGGAACGATGATGACATCTTTATAGCTATTGCAGGCAAATCTTTATGAACATTATCTGCAGGATATCTTCCAACAAGTAGGAAAAGCAGAGGACAAAAATGTAAAAGTTCAGAAGTTAAGACAACCTAACATTTACTCTTTTTCAGCAAGGTCATGGCAAACATATCCCAGCCATGCTGGAAAGACTTCTAGAAGTTAAGACTTGTGTGCACAATTTGCTGAAAGTTGGACCATGATCATTAAAAAAGCAATAGCAAATACAGTAGGAACAATCTTAATTCTAGCCAGCTCACAGATTCACTAAAACCATAATGGTCTCCCATATTTACAACTATTCTGAAGTTCAAATGAAAGCACTTGGTTCCTAGAACACGATGCATATCAACTGTTAAGAATGAAAATTTGTAAGCAGTTTATTTCTAACTAAATTGACAGTTATAACCCTGACAAAATCTAAACCATAAGAATTAGATTCCTGTTATGGCTTTGTCATACTAAAATGAAGCTATGAACTGCAGTTTCTTATTCATTTAAAAGATGAAGAATGTAGTGACTGTTCATGCAACCATTTCAACAGCAGCAGTAAACTCTTCCTGGATTAGATGAGCTTGGAATTAGGTCACACATACATTTGCATGTGTCTTCAGTGTAATCACAGCAAAGTGTACATTTTGAGAAAAGCAAGATCTTTTTCCACTAGTCAAGCTTCAAAAAATGTGTGATGCATCTCTGCAAGAAAACACCTAGTCTCACTTCTTCTCTGAAACATGTTCAGATATAACATTTATAAATGAAAGCTGGAAGTAGGACAAGCCAGAACAGAAATAACTGTATCTCTGCTATGTATTTAGATTTATTTCCAAGAATAACTTTATTACCATAGAACTGCATTGCTTTTTTTACATCTATATCCAATTTCAAGCTTATTATAACAATGAAGTTTTACTTTAGAAATAGTAGCTTTCACTGCTTTTTAAAGCTTGAACAGTGAAGTCATCAGAAACAGAATTCAGTTAGCCAAGTCCCAATCTCAAACAGAAATCTTTGTGAAGAGTTTTCTCTAGGATATTTAATACTGTTTAATATCTTTTCCCATTAGTAAATAATTCTGCCATCATATACACCCACAAAATTTGGCTGCACATACCTGAGAAACACCTGTGAACTCTGATCCAACAGAACTGTCTGTAAACTGGGTACCATTTAGTGAAACCTGGAAAAAATTAATAGTACATTGGTTACAACAGTTGAGTTTAATGCTAAAAGAGTATTAAAAAAAATTAACAACAAAACTTTCCCCTGCATCTGAGGGCTGATGAAACAGCTTTTGAAACTTGAATGATTGTCTGACTGCAGAGATGGGAAGTGCCTTTTTGTTTGTAATAAAAGTTCTAGAGATGCAAAAGTTCACAATTTATGTATTTTAAACTTTTGCACTATAGCTGTTTTACTAACAATGCAACTGTGAGATGAAAGAAATTATACAGGAAAAAAAAAAGAATCATAAGCAAAATGACATTTTTCCTTCTGTATTTGATTGTTTGCATTTAGCTTTTAAATTTCTATTGTGAATTGAGACAATTACCAAGAATTCTTGACTTTTGAAAGTTGAATACATTACTGCTTAGAAAAAAATGCAGTGTTAACCAGGAAGACTCTTCCACAGCAAGCCTCCAAATGGCATTCAGCTATTCCACTGCAGCAGCCTTCCTCCTGCCCCAGTTTATAACTCATATAGAAACCTCTCAGAGATCTCTTCTACACCTTGTTTCTCCACAACTGTTACAGAGACTAGACCAGATATCAATGAAGTGCCTTTCACAAACCCCAAGTGTTTTCATACAGCATCATTTGAGAGCACTAAAACAAGAGTAAAGTTGAGACAGCATAAAACTTAAGTCAGTGACAATGAAGAGCCATAGATCACACTGACTTGAAGAAAAGGCATTTGATTTTTTAAAAAGCGGGAGAGGGAAATAAAGACAGTCAATTATTTCATTCTTTCTTTTCTCTCTTCTTGAGCAGGTTTAATCTCTTGAATTTCAGACATAATTTACCTCATGCCTCTGTTCCACCTTTCACATGTTTTTGCTAACTACTTCTTGCTCTCCAGTTTTCCACCTACTATTGCCTGAGATTAGTATTTCTAAGACTAAACATCATAATAAAACCCAGCCTGTTTAATGTAGGAACCCTCACACCTTGTGTGTTAGACTTACAAAGTTCAGAAAATATTTTTACCCTGCTACCAAACCAGAAACTCAAATTGGAGCCTCCTCCAGTACAATCAAGTGTCCTTCAGTTTTGAACACCCACAGGATTACCAACTACTCGGTTTACAGAGTGAGAGAGATTATTGCAAAGCCGTGGTCTTCAGCTGGATTTTTTAAAGGCAAAGTAGAGGATAAAACACAATCTTCAAATCATTGCTAGAGAAGATACAAATAAGAAACCACACAACTTCACTTATGTACCCTATGCTAACTTTCAAGAGCAGGTATTTAAGAAAAAACACTCATATGGAAGTCAAGCATCTCAGATCGAAAATCATGGGAGCAAAAATGCTGCTGTGGAACAAGTTCCCTATTTTTATTCAGCCACTTGCCAAAATGTGGAAAAAAGAAAAGGTCTTTTGAAATAAAGAAAGTCTTCACCAAGAGATAAATCCTCCAGTACTAGAGGTCCACTGGTTATCAGCACGTAGAGGCATTCAAGAACAAAACCAGTAAGAAAGTTTAGAATGAAATTGGTACCTGCAGTCAAAAAAAACATTTTGAGGGAGAAAACTCGAAAGAGACAAAGTTATCCAAAACCATCATCTATTCATTAAGGGAGTACATTTACCTTCTTTACATTCAAGACAGTGATAAGAAGAAATGCACAAACTGTCATATTTAAACATGCAGATGTTGAACGACCAAGCTGAAGGCAGTCAGAAATGTTAAAAAAGCAAAGACAAAAACAGTTCGAGTTTTCTGTTGTCCACTAAAGGTCACAGGATTCCAAGAAAAACCACTGAATATGAGGAGCGACTGCCTCATGGAACGAGTTATCATGGTACTAACAAAAGAAAAAGCATCTCTTGATCCTAAGCACTGTGCAGAATTTGGCTCAAAATACTAGTGCGAACTCCCCAGAATTTAGTAGTGACCTACATCTCTGCAGGAGGAACAAAACCCAAGGAATTTAATGAATTAGACATAGGAGCAATCTTAAAGAGAATCATCAAAAATCAAATGTCTGTAGGTGATGAGATTTAAGACATTATACATGAGGTTTAGAGCAAACATAAAAAAAACAAATTAACAAAAAGAACTTAAGCAGGAGTGAATAACAACATGACAGGCAAGGGAAGGACATGGCTAAATAGCATTTTAGAGAAAACATTAGAAGAATCTTGTAGAAGTTGTCCAAGTGGGGCTCAAACAATAGGAAGCTAAAAACAGACAGAAAGAAATACAATGAGACAAGTCTTACAAATAACTTACGGAAGTGAGGGGAAAAAAACCCAACAAAACTATAAAAACTACAACTAAATCCTTTTTCAATGCACAGAAGGAACAAGGAGGACTAGGTAGCCTGTCAGGATCTGCAAGACTAAAGTAAGTAAACAAATCGATGCATTAAAAAATGCTCAGACAAGCTAAGGTCACGGCAGAAACACCCGATTATTTTTTTGCATCTTCCTGTTCACTGTGGAAGAGTTTGAGGATACACTCCTAGGGAAAGGCTTCTCTAGGGAAGCTGCTTTAGAGAAACTGTTTCAAAGCAAAGCACTGCTAGAAAAAAAGTACAGAGCAAATCAACAACTCAAATTAGCAAACCACCAAGAACAGATGACATTCAGCCAAGAGTCCTAAAGAAGCTTAAGGACATTGCACTAATAATTTCAGTATGTTAATGCTTGCTTTATACTTCACCAATACTAGAGGAGCAGCAGATGATTTTTAAAAAAATATTTATTTATTAAGCTTTCAAAGGAGATCTAGGAAACTGCAGTTACCCAAAGTCTGTAGCAAGAAAGTGACGAGGTGACAAAGTTAACTAATAGCACTAAAATAGCACTAATTCTTCATGTTACTGAAGAGACTGGAGAACGGCAGGAAGACCTCACAAGATCTAGTTACTGGGCCATATGCTGACAGATAAAATTCTGTGTGCAGAGATCTGAAGTAGAAGTGACAAGCTAGACAGCTGTCACTTCTGGACAACCCTAACTTTTTTTTAATTAAAACTTATTTTTACAGTCCTGAGTATCCTTTTTAATGATTTAAACGTTTTATGGTTTAAAAACCTATTTTGAGTAGATAAGTGCCAGAAGGCAGGCTGACACAGATCAGGAAAATGGGAATCTCTGCATGCACTCTTCACCATAATGGAAAGTAGGGGAGAAAAATAAAACATTAAAAAAAAAAAAAAAAAAAAAAATCTTTCTGCTATTTAAAAAGGAAAAGAAGTTACTGATTTTCTTGCAAGCTGCTGTCATGCTAATTCGCCCTCTCAAAATTGTTAATTTTCCGGAGAACAAGGCACACACCATCTTGGCACAAGATAATTGGTACAAGCACATTTGAAGAAAGTGAGACTCACAGCTTAAACAATACTCCTTGATTTCACCTGAATGACCTTGAAGAACCAGTTGAGCAATTAGAACATAAAGACTCCAAGACTGCCATAATTTGCGCTAATAGCCTGTCACAATCAAAATCAGCCCTTCAGTGGGTTGAGTGACAGATTACCAGACAACACACCCCCATCTTTCTCGCAGTTGACGCCTGGTGAAGTCACACAAACATCACGAAAGTGAGAGTGATGCAACGTCTCAGGAGAGCTCAGGAAAAGAAAAGCACAGGAAAAAAAAATTTAGATTTGACTTATCATCACTGAAGCCTAAACAGTTGAACAGAAACACTATGCTCAGGAAAAAAAAAAAAAAAAAAAAAAAAGAAGCAGTATTTAATTAAGTTTCTCCTGGGGGAAGACAGTTAGAAAATATTGCACTTTTTTTCTCAGCCACATTAGGAGAGATATAGGCTAGGAAAAAAAATATGTTACTAAGAGACAATTAAGGCTACACTATATTCTACAAAGCCCTAATATAACAAAGGTATTCCATACCACTTGAATTAATTCCCTTATTTTTATATAGGGAGGTGAAAAATTAAGTTTGGTGAAACATCCAAAACAACACATTTTCTGTGTCTGAGTAACACCAAAGAAACCTGCTGCACTTAACCCTGCCTACCCCCCCAAACCCTATCAAGATGTCTTGTCTATGCCACTTGCTTTCCTGCCTACACTTTTTGTGCCAAAACCCATTTGCCACAGCTGTTCTCCACTAAGCCTTCCCTCAGGCTCTTCCAGTCAGCGACACTGCTCTGCAGCTTCACATAGCAGCTCTGCCTCACTTCCCACCACTGTCACCCAACGCCGTTTGGGAGGCAGCAGTCTGAAGTCACACTCGCTGGTGCAGACCTCCCTCCCTGCAGCCCCAGTGAAGCTCTGACTTGGGTGCTCTCCAGTCGCAGGCTGAGCTGTTCCTCTCCTCTCCCAGGCACAGCTAAATCAGTCACAAAACTGCTGCTGGAAGATGAGTGATGCTTACAAAATCCTAAGTGATTTTCAGATATGAAGAAAGATTTCCTTATGCCTTCAGTTCAGGAGATAGGGAACTATCTGATTTCACTAAGTGAAAATTTAATCCTTCCTCCCTAACCCCAACTGATTTAAGGATAAACCACTGTGGAAGTCAAATGCATGGATGTGGGAAAAGAACGATGATAAGCACATGAGAGAGAGGTTCAACAGTAGGTAGCAAACAAGATCTGATGCAGGAGAGCTCTGGAGCAGTAAGACCTGGAAAGGCACACGGGAGGAGGTTTATTCTACACACGCACTGTAGTTCCCCCTTCTCCATTCATCTAGACCAAGCACTATCAGGCAGGACAGCGTGCCTGCCAGACCTCTAGTGCAGCAAGGTTTGGGGGTTTGTTTGCTTTAAATATTGCTCCTGAACATTGTCAGTGTTGACTGTAGTCACTCCAGTAACAACAGCCTCTGCAGGAGGCATATTACAGCACTGAAGAGTTCTTATAACATAAAAACCAGCAGTAAACTATCATCACTTACTTATCCTTTCTGTAATCCTTTTTTAAGTCCATATTACACCCAGATAACATCTGGTACAGCCCAGTTTTTCAGAGGAAGAGAAAACTGAATCAGATCTACTTGGCAGTATCATCACTCTTGCCGATGTGATTTAATGTATTTCCACATTATGATTATTTTTCATCTGCTGTACTTTAAGAAATCCATGAACATTTTGGAAGGCATTGGAAGTACCCTTCCAAGAGACTAAGCAAAGTACCCTTTGGTTTCTCACTGAAAAGGCTGTCTTCCCTACGCTCTGGACAGACCAGTTCCATGTACCACATGAAAGTGAGAACAAACTCACCCACCAAAATACCATAAACCCTGCAAGATACCAACTCCTGCAAAACCGAAGCAAAAACAAAGCAAACTTTCCAAAGAGCTTTTAAGCAGTAGCTTGGAAACTGGTAAACACTGCAGCAGAGGTGAAAAGTTTGGAAGTTCCTACTTCCAAACACAATCATCGTGTATATATAGTGTGATGCAGTAGTGAAACACCACTTTTTTGGGGGGGAAATGGGGGTCTGTATATGAATAAAGACCTCCAAATAGTTTTAGTAACTGTAAGGATAAAATATGAACAAACTATCATAGTACCCACACTGATTTAGAAGCAAGAGTATAACGTCATTTTCTTAAGCAAAACAAACACCTAAGCTTTTATGTGATAATTAAACATCTCTAGTGACACTGAACACAATGCAGTTATACTTAGTAAAACACACTTGCTTGCCAGGGAGTCTCAGCAGTACAGAAGAGACTGACAGAACAAGTGATTATTGATTAGCTGCAAACACCACCAACAGGGAAAGCTGTGAAGGTTTCCTGCACAAAGAGATCCTTATTTTTACTAAGGATGCCAAAGTTACAAACAGAAACCAGAGAAAGCAAAGACAAGGCAATAACAATTAAAATTTGAATATCCATATTAAAGCAGCCAACACTTGATCTGGCCAATTGATTATTTTTGCAGACTATTAATCCATTTTACCAAGCATGCCTTTGGGGCATTAACACCCACAAACTCTTAAGTTATCCCCTCCCAGGCCAGCCTGTGTTATTCTAGTGTAGTCCACACTCTTGAGATAGGAAAACTTTCCAATGAAGAAAAACTTATCCATAAACGAGTCAGTGATGCAAGAACTCAGTCCCTTGGTACTCCTTTAAAAAGCTACCAGGCTACATGCAGTTTCAGGAAACCTCTAAATCTTTACCTCAATTAACAGCAATATAGAAAAGTGAAGGCTGTGGAAGAAAAGCATCCAAGGAGCAACACAAGGCTTTTGTGACTCTCCTGATACCCAGGATTTGAAATACAAAATCTGAATATTACTCTCAAATATAGATAAACTACCTTTTAGATCTGAAATAACTAAGTAGCAGGAGAAAGAGAAGCTGCCAGAAGTTGAACAACAGCCAAAAGTAAAGCATTAGTGAGAAACCTGGCAGAGGCTCCAGATGGCAGAAAGCACTGCACATCAATACAGCTAATGTGCCGACTCAACCCTTACTTACACTGCTATCTAATACGCAGCACGTTTGTGTTCAACAGCTATCATATTCAACAAAAATCATTAATATCATACCAGAGAGCTGAGTCAAATGTTTAACCTTACCATGCTGTTCTGAAGTAGAAATAAGCCACAACTCCACCTGACAGCCAAGGAACTAAGCACAATGTGACTGCACACCCCCCTCCTGGTCACAGGACATCTGCGGAAGCAGATTTGCTGCAGAACGCCACGTTAGCTATGAGATATATCAACTAACTATAATAATCAACAGCGTGTTACTAAAATTGATTTATGTACAATCTTGCATATATATATATATATATATTTGCAAAGGGCAGGTTGGAAATCTTGTGACTGTAAAGCACACCAACCCATCTTATCACGCTCCCCCCCCAACCCCCATCATGCTTAGCCAGTGGGAATTATATACTCAAGGGCTAACCACAGGAAACAACCTATGAAGGGAGAAGGAGGAAGAGAGACAATGCTGGCTCTAGGAAAAGATGATTTATCTAACTTGAGAATTCACACTTGTTCTGTTTGTAAAGACAAGCAAAAGATAGGAAAAAGCTGAGCAGAGCGCGCCAGTGTTGTGCTCAACTACAAACCCCAACACTTGCTCAACGAGCTAACAAGGCTGTTGGCAAGTTGCCCTCCAAAAGGTGAAGTATGATATTACTCCATATTAGGAACAACATATTAAGATATATCTATTAAAAGTTTTTAAGATGTATTTGGCAATTAACAGTCATCATATTAATCCCAATTTAGGTACTCACTATCCAAGCATCTTCTCAGAAAATACTTAACAAGCAATATGGTTTTTATCCCTTTTGACTTGTGCCACTGCTAAATTATAGTTTGCGACATCCCAGGTAAATTCTTCTTTATTCCTCAAATAGTTGTCCTCATTTTTCACATACAATCAACATTTTAAGGCTTCAACAATACTAGTCACACTTCTAGTGCAATTTTAATCTTTTTAATATAGTAACATCGACTTGCAGTGTTTTCTTTATTAAGTAAAATCACACCATCACAGAATTTGACTGAACTTGCAAGAAAAGTTCTCTGAAGGCTTCCCTTCGCCAACAAGTCATAGTATTAAAACTTATTACTTGGATTTAAGTAAACATAACACTATTTCTATAGCTTAGTAAAAGCTATGCCTAAAATAAATTGTTCATGTCACACAATCTGACAAACTGAGGGTGCGAAGGCTCAGTCTCGAAAGCTGAATCTACCTTGCATATAGGTCAAGAAGCAAGTTTACTATGAATGACTCAAAATCTCAACAAAGTTATTCCTCTCCCCACACCCCCAAGATCTCAAACCTGGTTTGCTTCTTTTCCAGCAGTGAAATCCCTTAGGACCTTTGATATTGAGTCAAAATGTAAACAAAGTTTTCAACAGAAACTGAAATTATTTCAAAGGAAATACTACTTCCAGTTGAAGCCTTTTATCATTATAGATATTCAATCTATGAAGAGGAATTATAAAGAGTGTAAGTAGTAGGCATATACTGGACTTGTTCAAAACCACCAATACCTTCCGGTTTAGTGCAAGTTATGAGTTAAGAGTGAGGTAGAGGGGTGGGTAGGGAGGCCTTCCCCATCTCACTGATTTTGGGAGATACCCTGAAACAGAACCAAGATGACAAATCTCTACTACCTCCTGCTAAAACTCAAGTTACTTGGACACAATCTTGTGCCAAAGAATTTTTATCAGGTATAACTATTTACAGGCTCCTCACAGGGTTGGAGAGGGGAGAAAGTCATCTGCACACAGCCCTGGGTTTCAACATAAGGTATAATATTAGTAGTTGGAGAAAGGCAAATACATTTTTTCCCCCCATGGTTTGGAAAGGTGCTGGTCATGCACTGTTAGCATCGGTCAGATCAAATATGTAGATAACTTCAAAAAAATCAGTGCAAAAAGTATACATAATCAAGGCTTTGTTTTGTTTTCAGTACGATCAGACACATACGAAAGCTTCAAAAATAGAGCAGGGAGGAAGGAAATCAGACAGCACTGAACAATGCACAATAGGAAGAAAACCAGTCTTCTCTGCCTCTAGTTCTTCACAGACTCAGGTTCTCTGCAAATCAGTAAAAGCAACACTTCTGGTGATTTACACAGGACTGCTTATTTACCTGCTGCATCTGTTTTCCTTCGGGTCCTCTGAACCAAGATAGAACTATTCTACCCTAGCACAGTAATCAGAATAGACTGAAGGCTAATCAGCTACTTAAATTCACAAACCCATCAAACCTTGACTGACAAAAAGCTATACTTAGAAACACAGCCATCTTAAAATGAAATGAGCTACACTGCAAATATAGGTGTCTGAAACTATCCTGGGAAAGTGGTTTTTTTTCAGTAGTACCTCAAAAAGACAACTTTGCAGTAGTAAGGCAGATACTATTATTCTGTGATGAGTTTTAAGGGAGCAACATCTACATTCTGTGCCCTTCCGCCCACGCGTTCTTCAATAGCACACTCAATTTTTCTTTTAGCTGAAGCAATCTAAAATCCATCCTTCAGGAAATGAGCACTTGTTAGGAAATAAGGAGTTCACAGGTTATAGTGCCACAATATGAAAATATTAGCACGTACGAAAAAGCTATGATCTCTACAGGAACTAGGAAGCATTCATAAATCAAAATTAAAAAGATGGAACTCCAATCTGTATCCCATTATAAGACAGACTGATCTACAATTGCTTAACACTTTAACTGGAAGTTAAAGTAAGGCGATATTCAAAGAAGAGATTTTTCATTAATTTTGTTTTATTAAACAAGAACAAATGACTTCCTTGGACATAAATTTGATGATGCAGACAAACTATGCATTCCATGAAACTTACAGATGGGTACAGTCATTCCTTCCTCAACCACTGCAATAAAATACACCTCCATGCCTTTTTTAAAAAAATAAAATAAATAATAAAAACCTGATGTGACAACTAATCACTATCAAATAATACCTTAAAAAAAAAATAAGAAATACACAGTTGCTTTGTGGAATGAAGTGTTCAGACCCTACCAAAAGTCCTGCTGTGCTTTTTAGACATCCAAAGTTTAATTCCACCACTAAAACCAAACCTATATAAGCTGTACTTAAGAAAAATATCTAAGCACTGCCTGGCACACGATCTCATGAAATTTGTCTTAACAAAGGCCAAAGACCTTTCTGAATTAATGCCCAGTAGGTGCTTTTTTTCTAGAAGATATCATCTAGCATAATCCCTATTTAAAGACTATGAATAGCAAATTATCTAAAACAGAATTAATCTGGGCTCAGAATCAATTAGCAAATTTCATTATATTTGTTTACTCTCCATCAACATTTCTTCTATTATGTACTCAGACACTTCTATCTGATGAGCCATTTATTCCTTACCTTCTGAGAAACCAGGAAGAGTTATAAAACAGGCCCTTGAAAGTCTAGAATACAGAAAATTAGGATGATCCTTCCTACTAGGTAGTCACAAGAAGTGATATTCAGGAAGATGACTCTGCTGGATGCCAAATAACTTCCCTACTCCTCCATCTGATACCACTGTGAACAGATTCAAGGACCAGGTCAGTCTTTTTTGTATATAAAGATATTGTGCAGCTAGGCACAGGCCATCAGCAGAGCCACGCCAAAGCTCAATCTATCTATCTAGGTAAGTTACATGAAATTTGGCCACATGAATACTATTTGTTTGTAGCATTATGGACAAATACTGCTTTTCCTCAATGAGCTGAACACTCTTATTATTCATTTCCAAGTAATTCTATCTTCTGAAAGCTTTATCAATGAAATTTCATAGAATCACGATGGTTGGAAAGGACCTCCAGGATCGAAGTCCAACCTTTATCCCATCATCTCCCTAACCACTAGACCATGTTTTCTTCCAAGCTGACATAAAAAGGTTAACAGCATTATCACATTTGCCTGCAATCCACTAGCAATATACCCATTTATAATTAATAACTGAAGATTTCCCAGGACAAAAAGCTAGGAGATCCACATCATCTGGGAACAAAAAATACTCCTATTGCATTTGAAACTGAAGAAGCTGAAGTCACCCTTACTTTTTCAAACACAGTAAACTCTAGATGCAGTGCTACCCCAACCCTGAAGCTAAAACTCCCTAGCTGTCCCTGTGGCTCCGCATACATTCATTCCCAAGGAAGACGCACGCTTCCAAGCAATGGTTATTAATGCCACAGTGAACCTGCACTGACAGAAGTCTCTGGTGGTTAATGGTTAATTGCCTTCCAGTGGAGAAGGATTGCTACAGGAGAAAGCAACAGATCCCTGATGCCATAAGAAGTGCCTATGCTTGCAAGTCCCATCTTGTCATTTTATCTTCCTTTGAACCCCAAACCATCTGCCTCATCTTACAAAAATCTAGAAGTATCAAAATCACAATTTATATCATGCTAAAATCTATAAACATATACTAGAAAAATATATATCAGCTACCGTATCAAAATTCACGCTGTATTGCAATAAATGAAGGCAATTTCCCTTGCGGGGGGGGAGGAGAAGAAGAAATAGAAGCCTAAAGCTGCACTTTTATCCAGCTGTCAAACTTCACTTCGTAAACTACAGCACCACTATTTTGAACAAATGGGCAGCCTCAGCTGATGAGCTGTTTCCTCATAGCATCATAAACAGAGGAAAAATTCACTTCCCCAATAAAACAAAACATTAATTTTGGTCATCAAAAACAATAATTAAAAATCTATTATTTAAGCTTCAGGGAGGGAGTAAGTTAAAACGGGATTTAGCATAGAAATACTAATACTACAGCTTACTTAGATTACTAAAACAATGGCGCTCCAGCAAAGAAATGGTGAAGACGGGAAGAATCAAAGCCTTGTGTTTTGAAGTAAAAAATGAAATGCTAATCAGAAGGCTGCAAACCATGACATAAGCTTGGGCTCATCTTGTTTGTAATTATATCTTCATTCTTCTCTTAAAGAAAAATGTTTTTACACAGAACAAATCCCAACAACCTACAGTAAGTATGAGACTCAGCTCTTAAACTGTGTGTAACCAAGAAACTACAGCATGCCTGTACTTGTGCAACCAATTACTTGGCTAAATAAGACATTTATTCAGATCAAAGCCAGCAGCAATTAATATCCTTATCTTCTTTGTATTCTGCATTGCATCGATCTGAGGTACTGCATGGAAATTGAAAGACGTATTATTAGAAATTGTTATTTTTTAAGTATCATCCCTGTGCACATGCATATTTAATGTCTTGTAATAATAATTCTGTAACTTCTTCCCTGTCATCTTATTCAAATAATTATTTATAATTTACATTTCCAATTGTCAGAATTTTTCAATCCCCAGCCCCAAATCAAGAAATTTCACATCTTAAGGGAACATAAAAAAAAACTGACAAGTGCCTCATACTGTATTTGCAACCAAATATCCTTTCCAAGATTAATTCTCTATCAAGATTTGGAAGTGAATGGGGAGAAGGATTTGGTTATACCAATGGCTCACACTCACCCCTATGACTCCAAAAAGGAAACATGATTCTTCCAAGATGCATCACACTGTTTTCCAGACACTGAAAAGTATTAGTGCTGCTTCACAACCCTCTGGGAGGAGACCTCATTTGGTCAACCACCTTCAAGAAACAACTAACTGGAAGAGACACGGTGAAGGCCAAACAGGGTCATCAGTGAGAGGCCTGGCTCGTTTAGCTTAGTGAGGCAATGAAGTTCTCTGTGAATGCACCGGGGGTGGGCAAAGACAAGAATTAAACTGAGGACAGAGAAAGCAGAGCAAAATGTCCTGGAATACATTCAGATCGAAGTAAAAGACTATCAATCACAGTATGAAGGATGCAAAGCAGAACTGAAGATAGGAATAGTACAGATCTATTTCAAATGAAGCTGAATCAGTTAATGAAAGGCATTTTATGGTATTTCTACAGATAGGCAGTACCAAAAAAAAAAACCTGCCTAGATACCCTCACATTTTTATCACCATTTACATGAAAATGCTTTGCAGTTGCCCAAACACATTTGCAACTCAATTGTAATATATGAGCTGCCTTTGTCTTCTGGGTGGTTTTTTTTTTTTTAAATTCTATTTGCAGCAGAGGGGATGAAAGGAAATTTGCCCACAGTAGTTCTTATAAGGCTCTCATATCTTTTATCACTGCACTTCACATAAAAATCAGAAAAATTTAGTATTTTAAGTTTTGTGTAAGGGTATGGACAATTTGAAAGATAAAGCAAACTTGAAAACCTGAAACTAAATTAAAAACAAATTTAATATTAAGGCATAAGGGGAGGAGGAGGAAATCATGTCTTTCACTGGTTGAAGTAATTAATTATATTTAAAGAGTTTTCTGCACAGCATTAAATGCTATTCCCTAGTTGACAAGGGAAATTGCAGCAGGTATACAAAATAACAGAACTAATTTAAGCATGAACAAGCTTAGACTTGAGTGAAAAAAGACTTGGGTATGTAATACCCAGATGCGCAGCCACGAAGAGCTCAAGCTCAACCAGGGGAAGAAGGGAGGGAAGGAGATTTTGTTTTAATTACACACATCACAAATTCTTTAGGAGCACATATCCCACATGCAATACTTCCCTCCTTTGTAGCCAAACATGACACAGCAGAACAAAGCCAATCCACCTCCTACCAGGATTCTCTGCCTTTCCTCTACTAGAAAGATGTTCAACATTTTTCCAGCAATTATGCAGCCACATGTGCTTAAAAAAAAAAAATAATACCAAAAGCTAATAACAAAGATGATTCAAACATTTCTTTTCCCTGATACAATGGCCAAAAGTGTTCTGAGGTAGTTAAAATGCCCCCCAAATTCTCTCAACCAGCCCTGACAGGTTAACAACCGTGCATATATGTTTTTTTCCCTAGCATAGAGTTGTCAGAGAATTAGTCTGCTGTCTATACTTCAATCCTGAACATAAAAACATAAAATGAATAGGATTATACAAAACAAAAAATTCCCAAAATGTGCCAGCACTTTCCCTATGAACAGTAAGAAGCAATCATCCAAAGGCAAGTTTAAGATGCACAAGACAACATTTAGGATTTAATTACTTGACTATGTAGCTTCAATGATACAACTGTAGATGCTCTACTTCAGGAATTATGTTAAAAGAAAATGACCTCAGCTGATAACTGGTAAAGGATTAAATATATTCACTCTTGAAAGCAAAATCTCCTAAAATACTAAGTGAAGTCATGCATGGAAGAGGGCATTTTCAGAAAGATTCACCAAATACAGTTTCTAAAACTAGCCATGTTTTTCCCATAACAGAGAAACAGAACTGTCAGGCGAATTGCATATGCTGTCCTCAGACATGACACAGACGATACAAGGCAGGGAAATAATTCTCCAGTTCTAAGCTACTTCAATTCTGCAAAAATCACCATCAATAAGAAGGTGTTCCTGCTCTGGCAGGGGGATTGGACTAGATGATCTTTTGAGGTCCCTTCCAATCCCTAACATTCTGTGATTCCTAGTTTTATAGCTAGACTCAAAAGACATCAGCAAAATTATGGGAGAAGATGCAGCCAGTAAGCTTTAAAATCAGAACTGCATTCAAAAGGTTATGTTTCTAACAAATCACTATGAAGTTAATAAAGCCACAAGTTATGCTAATACCCATAGCAGATTACCTCAGTCCTTGCACTCCATTACCCCCAGTCTCCAGCTCTAGATGCCCACCGCACATGCATACATCACATCATGTATTAAATTTCTGCATGAAATACACTATTAAAACATAACACCCAGTGTGCTTCAACAACCACCATGGGAAGCACCAGAAATTTACTGAATTAACTGAGGAAATATGTAGAGCTTGGCTTCCTTTGACCCGAGTGTCTGATTTACAGATGCAACTTAAGAAGTGGAGACCAGATACTTGGGGCAGTCTATTCATCTACCCCTCACCAAAAGACAGAGGTGCTAATAGCAAGAAGCCAACCATGATCACAACATACAAAACCAAAAAGGGAAAGTGGCACCTCCAAAACTCTTATCTGAAGATGTAAGGGCTATATCCAGATGGTGAGCAAAACCTAAGCCCTGTACTTGCATCATAGGAACAGTTGCTTATATTTCCTGTACTGAGGAAGACCACAAGGAAAACATCCAGTGCAGTAAATTCCTCATTACAGATTGTCTCAGAAAGTGGTTGGGGGGGGGTGGGGGGGGGATGGGCAGGGGGTGTGGTTTTTGGGGGTAGGGGATGTTAAGGAGAAGCAGGAGGCAGCCCAGCTGAGATATCTGTGACTGTGATGTCTTTGAGGTGATCTCTATGAAGAGACTGCCAAAGACTACAGCAGCTAAACAGTTGTATGAGAAAAAAAGCCATAGAGAACAAGCTGTCTGCTGGCCTAGGGCTGCAGACTGCTCCAGGTGTTCTCCAATTCCTTCAGACCCAAGAAAACAAAAGTGGTTCTCTGGAGCAACTCCGAAGAGGAGCAGAAATCACATATCAGGTCTAACCAACAGGCAGATGTGCACCACCTTGAACGTGTTGCAGAAAGCTGTCCACCCATCACTCCAGCTACTGTCCATGGCTGCTTAACCACATGGGTACCAGTTATACTGCTAAAAATGACCAAGAATGAATAAGAAGATCCCAATCAGTCCTCTGTATCCTAACACTGCCAGGAACAAATTCATCCAGCAGACAACCTCATGTGTTTGAAAATGCTATCAGAGGACAGCTGTGGCTGCTTTGATCATACGATGAGGTTCCACATCCTGATAGTTGAGAATGTAGAATATTTCAAGGAATTAATACACAAAAGAAGCTCTTCCTGCTTATTAACTTGAGTGAAGAATATTTTACACTAGAATCACCAGTAAAACATCAAGAGTCCAAAGATGACATGCTAGGGCAACTTGAACAAGAGACTAAAAGTAAGAACAAGTAATTATTCACACAAAGTTCACAAGAAACAAGCAACTGATCCATCAGTCTTAGAGGTATGCATACCAATGTATGAAGCGTAAGAAAAGGAGCTAGAATTCTTTGAATGTGACCAAGTCTATGATCTACTCCCTCAGTGTCATTCCCAGCCAGAATACTAACAGAAAGAAGATACAATCAGTTCATAGAAAAAACAAAACAACCAAGCCAAAGCAAAGAAATCCAAGTGCCCAGGAGTGTTGTTCCCTATATCCGAAGGATTTAAACATCACAAATGCAGAGAGATATCTTGAAAGTCTACAAATAATTAAAAGAGGAAAGCACATGAGTGCTATCAAGCTGCAAGCTTATTACAGACCACCAAAAATGGTGGACAGACAGATGATACCCTTGCTGAGCAGAAAGAATAGTGAAGAAAAGCATAGGACTTCTTGTTACAAGGAGGTACTAAGAACCTAGGCACCTACCAGGAATGGAACATAGCAGAACTCCAGTGAGATTTCAAGGAACTTACTTTTTTAAAAACACAGAAAATAACCAGATACTCTTCCTTCAGCTGTAGCCAGCAAGAAAGAAGTGGTTGACAGTAAACAATGAGAAACAGTTTCATTGGAAGTGAACAGTCAACTCAACGGTTACTGAAGAGAGAAAGGAAGGAAGAACAGCGAGAGACAGATTTAACATCACTAAATAAGAGCTTGTAGAAGGCAAGTCTAAGGCATTGAAGAGCTATTTCTCAAATGACACAATAGATACAAACAAATTCAAGAAAACCAAGCACAGCAAGAGAATAGAAAACATAGCAAGAGAATAATGAGTCAGAAAAAGCAGAGAAAGGGAATAACAAGCATAACAATGGGAAGACAATACAGGGGATAAATCAAAAAGGCTAAAGGCACAAAATGAAATAATTACTGCAAAACAGCTTGAGGCTACAAGAAATCATTCTATCAGTACACTACTACTAAGAGAGTTTGTCCATTACTGAATGAAGAGGGAAAACAGATTCATGAACAACAAGTCCCCACTAAAGAGGTCAACAACAAGCAGGTGACTAGCACAATTAGCACCAATCAATGGGTAAAAATACCCACACAGAGTCAGCCTATTATTGGAAATAACCATACTTACATTTTTTTCCCCAAGTTGGCTAGATCTAATAACATTCAAGCAAGTTGCTATGGAAATCCTCTGAGCCACCTTAAAAATCAATAATCCTATCTTTGAGAACTCATAGAGGATGCCTGAGATATTAGAAGCTTAGAAAAAGGTGAACTATATAAACCCTTTCTTTAAAGCAAATAAACAACCTCACCTTTCAAAGAAAAAACCCAAACCAAAACCTGAGGAAAAGAAAAGGCATGGTCAAGGGCAGAAACACCTGAGAAATAATACTGGCTTGTCTTCAGTTCCCAGCAAAGTTAGTCTAATATATTCAGACAAGTGTTTTTAAGCACTTGGATGACACAGAAGATGAACAACCACTTTGGTTTTGTCAAAAATAAGCCATGTCAAACCAGTGCAACTTTCTTCCATGACAGTTACACAAGGGAGAAAGAATAAATGTCATGATTTACTTCATTAATGTTTGTGACAGTCTTCATTGCTGAGACTTTCTCACAGCCAAACTAAAAAGCAAGTTCTTGCTAGAAACTAACACGAATTTCCAAATAGGCATAAGTGACTATATGCAAAAGAGGAGTTAAAAAGGTCAGACTGTTGGAAAAAGCTAATGCTACCTTGGGATGTATAGCTTATGTGACACATGACATAATCCTTACACCTAATACTGCTCCGGTAAGTCTCAGAGGGACAACTGCAACCCAGCCTGAACACAGGTCTTCAAGTCAGACAGGAACAGCTGGAGAAAAGCCACAAGAGAACAACTACCAGACACAGACAATATTACCTGCCATGAAAGGCTGAAGGAACTGGGGACACGAAGCTTTCTGCTCAGAATACTGAGGGGAGGAAGAGTCAGTTGTATCCACAGCAAACACATCAAGCAGTAAAACCTCTGAACTGCAGCAAGGGAGATTTCTATGCACTAGAAATTTAACAGCAAAGTATTTAAGGAAAAAGATAGGCTGCTTGGTGAGGTTGTGAAGTCTCCATCAACAAGGTTATTTTTAGAGCAGGTTAGATAAAAAAGAGACAAAAGCATAACTAGTGCTGTCTCCACTAGCCAGAAGATGGATAAATAATGAATGAGATAAAAACAAAGATGGAATGAAACCTGGAGATTTTATAGCACTGACAGGAGATTCTGGAATATTACATTCAGCTCTGGTATCAAGGAGGTAGTTTTAAAAGTGCAGAAGGAAACAAAAGAACTACCTGAGAGCCAGTACACACTTGGAATAATTGAGAGTTTAATAACTTTTGATTATGAAAAATGAAGTTGAGAGGTAAGTCTATTACACTAACCAAGTACCTTCCCAAGAATGTAACATGAGGTTCTAAAGGGCTCTTTAAAAAGAAAAATCCCCAAACCCACACCCAAGAACCAGGGTCTATTCAGTGAGGACACCTTTGTAATAGAATGAAATTAGAAGCCTTGTTTCAGTAAGATTGTAGCAAAGCATTTTTGCACAGAGGAAGCAGTTAATTTAGACTAGCAGCAAGTCCGGCTACTCGGCTAGCGTGAGATTTAAAAGGTAAAGCGAGCATAGTTACATTAGCATTGTTATGAGCAGTAGTGTAAAAGGTGATTTCTTGGATTTCTGTTGGCTTCCTACAGCATGAACACAAAACAAAACAAAAAGATAGCAACTTTAAAGAAAATGAATTGTATTTTTCAGGCAAATCATCCACCTTTTAATATGTATCAAGGTAGATACTTACCGATTCTGTTGTCCATTAATATTTAAAAAGAAGATTAACAGCTGTATAATCAGTAGAGTCTACCTAAGACAATTCACAAAGGGAAAAAAACAGAGCTGCAAAGCTCAGCTTCTCTAGTAGCTACCCAGCTCCTGACACACTGCTGTGCTCAGCCAGGCTGCCTGCTCAGTGGCTGCTCACCAGTTACCCAAACACATGGCTATGAATGTACAAGTAAAATTGGGATTAGGAAGATAGAAAAAAAAAAAAAAGCCTAATTAGAAGGATAAATCTAGAAAGTAGCAGTGGGACACATAGTTACACTTTACGCTTTTCCCACTCCTATTTTCTGATGCTTTAGTGGAGTTGTAAGCAATGTAATTTTCTTCCAGGTAGACCAGGCTTTCCAGAAATCTGGCTTTCCAGGAAGAGGAGCTATGCCCATCCTCCCTTTTCACCACTGTTGATCAAATTTTGATGAAGAGAAAAGGAAAAATCACACCGCCACATTGGAGGGGCAGATGCAACAGGTACCAGAAAGACATCTTCGCCCAGTGAGCCTCTCATGGTTTAACAAAAGGGGTTTGTGCTCAACTGAACCCCAGGAAACCCCACTAAGTAAGGACACCTGCAAAAGAAATATAATCTTCAGATGCAACACCTCCCTGCAACATACTAACACTTATTAATAGATTATTCCTACACTTATCCAAACTCTCTCATGTCATGGACAGCCCCCCTACAAAATACCCATTTTGGTGAAAAAGATTAAGACAAGGACACTAAAACTGTACAGTCATAAATACAAAGTCTTAAAAGCATCAATAAAGTCAGACTTCACTGCATCAACTTTTTTTTTTTTTCTGATGAGTTAAAACACAATTTTTTTTTCATGTAACTTCAGAAAGTTAAATTACACAAACTATACAAAAGAACATATTTGTGGCAGAAGTGTCAGAGATAGGACAATGCAAGCAAAACACAACAGTGCAGACTAACTTCCTGCTGTAAAAAAAAAAGGAAATACATGAATCACAAAGAAACCATAGAAAATTATTTTCTTGTCAGAATCCATCCCTAACTTTGGAAAACAATTAAAATTAAAAAAAAACCAAATTTTGGGAATGATTTTTTTTTAATATTAGGGCAATACCTCAAGTACCCTTGTATTATAACATTGCACACCATGTATCAGCCATTCACCAAGCCAAGACTTCATGGAAAAAGGGATGTCAACTTTCTCAGGATTATTATAAATATTAACAGGGTTGGGAGAAATTTTCTTTAACAGATTTTTAGTGCCTTCACTATAAGGGAGGTCTAACCCTGTTGAGGATCCTCTAAGGCTGTAACAGAAAAGAGAGATGGGCTACCACAGACTTTTCCAGTTTCACTATCAAATCATCAGAAATACATTAGTGACGGAGAGGCTGAGCCAGTCTCACTAACAGGTAACATAACTCGGTGCAACCTGCTAACTTCAGAGTTTGTTTCAGAATTGGCTTCACTTTAGACAAATACTCATTTCTGCCTCCTTAGTCTAAAGCCACAAAGAAGTCTGAACGTGTGCTTGCCTATTTGGAAGCTCTTCTTGTACTTAAGGAATAAATTCCCACAGTCCATTACTAGTAATGTTTTAACAAATTCCTGGGGACCAGAACATTTCCCTAAACCTTACACAAGCAGTAGATTTTACACCTGATTAAAAATATAGGCTCAGTATTACTTTAAATATTGACAAAAGAATATTCTTCTTTATTCTTATTATGAGGACACAACATACAGACGTCAAGTTTAAAAAATGCAACAAGCAGTTTAAATAATATTCAAAGTATATGTGATTAATTGACATGAGTTCCCCTTAATTCTGAAAACCAATAAGCTAGGTCACCAACAGCACTTCTGAAAACATTAAATAATAATTAATATTTAACTTAGTCACTATGCAATGTTCCTCAGTACAAAGTTCCTCCTCCTACATAAGGTTTCAAATTTATAACTAGTGGAGGATACTGGACAAATATGGTAGCCTGTTTTCAAGACAAAAAAAAATCATTATAAATTTTTCCACTGAAAGCGTTAAGAATCTTTTTTTAAAGCAATGTGTATCTGAGAGTTATGGAAGTTTAATTTTGTCCACTTTTGTTCCTGTGGTTCCGACTTTTAGCCAGGTATGACACTAACAAAAAAAAAATAATAATACAACAGTCAGCTTCAGGCTGCTGCTGCAAGTTGTCTCAAATCACAGTAGACACCAGTACAATTCCCTGCAGACTCCCTGAAAAGAAGCTGAGAATGACAGTGTAGTGGAGATGAATCTTGGGAGCAGCCAAGAAAAAAAAGTAAAGATGAAATAAAAGATGATCACACAGATAAAACTGTAAAGCTTCTTCTAACGGTAAAGGAGTGTTCTATCTCCTGCTGAGTGACAAAATAAAACCTTAATTCATCTGAAGCCTATTCCAGTGAAAATCTGAGTTTCAACTACACATTATCTATAGCCACAAAGATAAGTTATGGCCATTAAAATAAAGTGGTGAAAAACTTCTAGTGAACCTCAGCTAAATCACTAACTTGCCATCTGTTGTGGCAGCAGCTTATTGAAGATAAGCAGCCTGGAAGCATTACGGCAATTAAGAAATCTTTTGGTCATTAACTTCACACCAATTAAACACTAAGGGCTGGCAAAACTGTACTGTGGCTCAGAACTGCTTTTTAAGGCAAAGTCCTCTCTTCCCAATGACTGGTTTCACTATGAGACTCAGTGTAGCAAAGAAACTTTAAACATTTACTCATGCACCTCTTCATCCATCAGCAGCCCTAACACATATGTATGTGTTCTCCTACTCCAGCAAAAATGTACATGCACATATACGAGGTATTTACTTCATGCCTACACTTACACAGCAACATCATTAATCCACATTCAAAAATGCCATGTTTTACAAAGCTTGGATACATGCACACACACATTCTCACTCACGCATCTGTCCACAAAAGTGCACCTGGGCTTATGTCAACATTAGTGTTATCCAAATTGAGAGCCTCACATCCATCTGAAATACTCCCTACAACGGGTTTGAAACAGTCAGCTATTGGGTTTAATATGGTTACAGAAATTGAAAGAGGTTCCTTAACCTCTTGTAATATTCTAACCAAAGTCTGCTTATGAAAACACGTTAACTCAAGGTATTTTTAAATCACACTGCTAGTTCGTTGCACCTAGATCAATGGAAAAAAACCCACTTAATATTAGAAAATAGCTGAACTACCCTTGCGTACAATTCAGTGGCAGCACCACCTTCCCAGCTTTGGAAGAGTTCTGCTCTGAGAGCTAAAGCTACTTTTCCTGCACATAGGCAGAAAAGAAAAGCAAAAGGAAAAAAACCACAAACAAAAAGCAAAAAGCAAGCTTTGGCTTTCAAAAAAAAAAAAAAAAAATCATCTCAGTTTAAAAGCAAAATTACTTTAATCCCAAAATACAGAAGAAATCCAGAAGTCTGCAGTGCCCACAGTTAGTGCACTGACTCTGACCACATCAACATACAGCTGTTTGCACTAGCTCTCTTTGAGGCTTTTTTCAAAGAGAGAGAAGAAGCGGGTGGCAGAGCGCATTCAAGTCCAGCATCCCGGCCACTTCCTTTGTTAGTAAGGAGCTGTCATTGATCCAGTCTGACAGCACAAAGCTTAAAGCAGAACAGGAGTCAAGGCAGAGTCTCACAGCAGTTTGCAGAACATAATGTATACATTACATTTAATACAGTTGCCAACAAATTTCATCACTACACACAATGAGGTATGACCTAATGAAGAAATACATAGATTTTCAAGAGCCATGGCTTGCATTAATAGACTTCTTCCAGAAGGAGGATTCAATTGACAACCTTCTTTTCTCTTTCCCTTACTTTACAATGCTGATATAATTAAGTTTATTTTAGATATCACTAGTGACAGCAACTCAAAACCTATGAAGGACATGACCAAAACTTATTAGCCAAGTTTTAAAAAAATTTGGTTACATAATGTCTTTCTTTCATGAACTCCACTTGCTCATTTCAAAAGGCTATGGTTATTACATGTAACATCAATATGCTTGCTCTTTTACAGCTCTTTATCTCCTCATCCACATTAACTCTTCTACATCATCCAAGAAGAAAGAAAACGACATTTTAGTCTTATTCTACCCTTCCAAAGACCCCATCCTCATTCACTAAACACAGACTTCTCTTAACTTTCCAGATCTATAACTGCCATCTGTTTCTTCTGACAGATAGAGAGAACAAAAGGAGACCAGAAGACCATTCCCTGAGAATGCAATATTTTGCTACACACAAAGTATATCCAGGTGCTGTTTCAGGGTCTTGTTCAGACATCCATCTAGTTGGTAAATATCTAGGTTTATAGTTCGTAAATGGTGGTGGTACAGAAAGAATGTTTGATTGACATTCCCGAACACTAACCCTGAGTTATTATGCACCAGCTCTGGCACAAGCTAGACAGCCATGCTAGCAGCTGTGCTGAGTCTACCTGAGAGGCAGATTACAGCCACAGAGCACTTCTCCTATGAAGACAGGCTGAGAGAGTTGGGGTTGTTCAGCCTGGAGAAGAGAAGGCTCCAGAGAGACCTTCCAGTACCTAAAGGGGCCTACAAGAAAACTGGAGAGGGACTTTTTACTAGGGCTGGTAGTGATAGGATGAGGGGCAATGGCTTTAAACTGGAAGAGGGTAGATTTAAACTAGATATTAGGAAGAAATTCTTTACCGTGAGGGTGGTGAGACACTGGAACAGGTTGCCTAGGGAAATTGTGGCTGCCCCCTCCCTGGCAGTGTTCAAGGCCAGGTTGGATGGGGCTTTGAGCAACCTGGCCTAGTGGGAGGTGTCCCTGCCCATGGGAGGGGGGTTCGAACGAGACGATCTTTAAGGGCCCTTCCCACCCAAACCAGTCTGTGAATGCAGATCATATATTAGCTTGGAAGACAAATTTTAGATGAAAGCTGGCTCAGGAGATGGATCGTCCTAACACAACATGCTGTATGCATTTTCCCCCCTTCCCAATAGCTTTCTGAGTGTTATAACTAAATGAGATTCCCATTACTGTAAACCTCTTTCAGTATCTGATGCAAAGAGGAACATGCCTACTACTCTACCCTTTACTCTCCAATACCCTCTTTGGGGAATGATTTCAGTGGTTACTTCTGCTATGCTTGCAGATTTCCTAAATGAGGTGAGTGAGACCTTAAGGAGAAGGGAGAAAGAAAACTACACAAAAATGCCTTTCAGTTGTTTCACTGTTGTCCATAGAAGTCTAAGTACTAAAAGCCTTAGCGTAGGATTTAAATTGCCAGTGTTTACATTCCTAATCCAGAAAACTACAGATAGTTATGGGTCCATGGAGCCCTTTATATTTTTATAGGACAACTACTGGATTTAATTACTATAGTTAACATATCAACCATGTAATATTTAATAAACAGATATAAATCACTAGGGTTTCATATGCTAGTGATGGATGTATTTATACAGAACTGCAGAATCACAGAATGTTAGGGATTGGAAGGGACCTCAAAAGATCATCTAGTCCAATCCCCCTGCCGGAGCAGGAATACCTAGATCAGGTCACACAGGAACACATCCAGATCTTTAGAAATCCACAATCTTTAGAAAGTTTACCTCTTCAGCACATTGACAAATTTGGGACATAAACCAACCACTCCCCAGTTCTCTACACCATTTGGTTTTGCTTTAACTTTTAAGCAGAGAAGTTATTTCCAAAAGGAGCAACAACTGACTTATGGATCAAAGTGAGCAAACCTGACATTGCAACGCAAGCCATGACTAAACTAACACTTTTGATAGCATAGGCATAACTTATCTAGAAGAATAAAGATAGGCATCTGAAAATTAATATCTAGAACACTGAAGTTCCCTGAGCTGGGACACTTCTATCCAGCCTGCCACCTTTCCCTGGAAAAGACAAGGAATAGCTATTTAGAGACGCAAATACTGCCCCAACAGCTGATCACATCCTCCATCTGTTCGCAGCTCAACACAGACCAGTGAACTACTGCCAAAGCAGTTAAAAAAAAAAAAAAAATAGAAATCCAGCAGCTTTTTCTGGGAGCAATTGCCATCCATGCATACTCCTAGAAACAAGCCCTCACTGCCTGTTGTGGTGCAGGGCTCCTATCACCTCCCACAGCCACTTTCTAAGATGAGTAGAAGAGGTGACCATAAGAGAAGCCCTAAAGCCCAGATGCCATGGCTGACAAGTCTGTTCTAGCAAGGCAGTCCAAAGCTCAGGACTTCAAAATAATGATTTTTGTAACCCTGTAAAAACTTCACTATTGACCTGGATGACTGTGGTCTCATGTTTTTGAAGTTCCTTCTAAAGTAAACACTTGACAAAGCTACTACAAACCAGTCCCAACAGAACGTGTTAAAGGAGGATTATTGTAAAGATCTACTGTGTACAAGGACTTAACTTTGTGACATTCCACCATAAATAACATCAGAGGCATCTGCAACTTACTCTGTCTTATTTCTCTTATTTTTTTTAAAGGGAGAAGCCATAACTAAGCAGGCGAGTAGAGGCTAAGCATGGCCTCCTACAGAGATTCTCATATTGTCCAATTCTAGGCACCCAGTTTGTACCAAAGTACCTCAAGACTTTAACAAAGAGTGGAGAGAGATGGCTGCTCTATCAAGTGATGCAGGAGTGCCTCCCTCTCAGGTGCCTGAGTGTGTTCTATCATTACTAGGAATTTTGAGATGGAGAGAACTACATTTGTGGCTTGTGCAACAGAAGGTAAGTTGATTAATTAAGAACAGTTAAAGTTCACACTCCAAGAAAGTTTTTCTCCAGTACTATCACTGGTCCAACATGAAAAACTTAAGTTCAACAGCCTCAAATTGACTCACAGACAACCCCATTAATTTTTCCCCTAAAATCTACTTCATAATACAGTGCTCAGACTAACTTCTGCTCCACTAAAGCAGCTGTATATTCTATACATTAAAAAATATACAAAAAGGAAAATATACTTCACGAAAAATTACTATGTTGCTCAGACTTGTCTTTAATACTATTTCTGGTGTGTTTCCTCAAACAGCTAGGAGGTGAAGGGCAATAATGTCATAGGCTGCCCCGAATTTTTACAATATAAAATTAAGTAATTCTCATGTCAAAAAAATAATGGCATATTTATTTTACTGCATTCTCAGACAAGCCTCAATTTGGGGAGTTTCCATAATAACATTAAGAGTGGCATCATAGATGTTATTTCCCAGTTGAACTCTTCATTTGCAGCACAAGAAATCTGGAACTTGTAGATTAAGATATTAACAGAGAAAGAGAACTGGACTGCAGCATTCTTCTATCCACTTAAACTTCTCCTTCTGTTTAATTATCCTAGGAAAATTTCCCATATGGAATACCCGTTCTCAAAACAGAAGTCCAAAGCTACCTTGGTTGCTGTTAAAACAAAAAAAAAGTTACAAGAAAGGAAAATGAAGGAACTGCTTTCATTACCTTAATAAAAGAGGATATATGACCTCCTTTGCCCCCAGTGAAGGAGCCCCAACAAATATTAGATCTTCTTTGACTACCCAGATCCATATAAATCCTGGAACACTCCTACAAAAGCAAGTTTATTTCCCAGTTATTTCTCCTAGTAACTTATCCACAACACATCTTCAGCAGATCTATATTTGTTAAGGACCATCCTCACTACACATACAGCAGGGACTAAACATTGGTCTTGTAGGCACCAAACACCACCCAACTGAATTTCCACATCCACCCAGAACAGAGTAAGCCTGGATCCCTTCCTTACATAGACTTTAAAGGAGAAGGGACAGGAGGGCTCCCCTCAAGATGAGATACCACTACAGAAGGCTAAAATGCCATAGCCAAAAAAAAAAAAAAAAGTGATATTAAACACTTAAATGAAGCTTCAGGTACTGTTTGGGATCAACAAAAATTGCAGAACAAGAACTGGACAAACCCCTGAATATGCTAATCAACATGCACCAATTTTCCAACTAACTTTTTGTAATTAATCTAGTTCCCAACTAAATCAACAAGGCTTTCTTTTCACAGTGAGGAAACAGAAGTTTTGAGGGGAAGGGAGTCACTATGTTTTTTAAGGTAAACGATTTTCCTCTCTCAATCATTTTGCAACCAATACAACTAGGAAAAAAAAAATCCTTTGCCCTCACACCCGAAATCAAATGTCTCATAAAAAAGCCCTAGGAGGATACTTAGCTAGTACAGACTAGACACCACTAAACCAGATGCAGGTTTTTTTGGACGCACTTTCCACATGTTTCATTTAACAATTCACAACCGATTATTCTCATTATCAATTGATGAGGATATAGCAGGTACAGGAGGAGGGGGAGAAATGGAAAGCTCAGGGACTGGATATACGTCAAGGTCATGAGTAGACACAGGCACACACTTCCCAGGAGCAATATTACAAGATCTGAACGAACCACTAATACATGTGCCTGTTGTCTCAGATCTATTAGCTGAAAAATGCCTTAACTGATCACGGGAAGAAGCTACGAAAGAGCTATTAACGTGAATGTTATGCAACCATTAAGCTTGTTTTAAAGTTTGAAGCCTTCTAGTTAGATACATTCAAGTCACAATAGATTCTCTTTCTAAATTAGGAAGTTAACTCAACCATACTACCTAAACACAATCCTAACAGTTTCATCTCATTCTGTAACATTTGCTTTTATCAAAAAAAAAATAAGCAGAGCATAAGCTCTTCAGGGCAGGGACTGCAAGTCTATTAAAAAACAAGTGAACCGCATTTCGTCAGAGGAACAAATGTGCTACCAGACTGTCAAGAAGACTTATTTTTCTTTGAGTGTTATGAGTGTTTAGAAGTACCTCCTTCCTCAGCCTGAAGCATAGAGGTTACAGCACTACTTTATTTATTGGAATTTATCTAGTTTACCTGAGCCTTGACAAAAATTGGCCAAAATAAGTTTGCTTTTGGAGAGGAGGAGGTCCTACATAAAAGTACAAAAGCTGGCTATTTGCTGAACATCTGAGTTCCTGACAAAGCTCCTCTTTTGTATACTATTTCTTTTGAATATTTGAATCATGGAAGGGAAGAGACAGAAGGGAAAATCTCAAACAATAAATCAAGCACAGCTATCAGTAAAATGCAATGAACTACAAAGCTGCTGAAAAAAATTGATCTATAAAGTAGCAATGTATGGTCAGCTATGTGCAGAACATCTAATTTAAAAGCAGTATCTCATAATAAAGGAATAGTTCAGTAGAATATTTTTTAAAAATTCTAAAAAAAAAAAGCTATATCTCAAATGTAAGAAGATTTAATACACTGCTACACATTTCAGACAAACAATACTTTGTAAAATGGCCACTAAACTATTCCCCTTAAAAACATGAGATCAGTCAGGCCTGTAACAAGAACTACTGCTGTACTGATCAGCCATTGGCATACAGCTCTTCACTACAAAGTACCTGAAGGTCTCAAGGAACAGCCAATTTTACCACAGTGTATCTGTGAGTTATGCAGAGGTTAATAAAGATAATTAAATGCATCTCACAGCATCAAGAATTCAACCATCAGTCAAAAACATAGGATGAAATTATGAAGGCCTGATGTAATGCATTACTGAACTTAAGGAAACAAACAATAGAAAGCAAGCTCTATTTCTTTAAATACATACTTTAAACTTCAAAATATTTATTTTATGGGTACAAAGTACTGTTATTTATAGGCTACTTGACTCTTCACTCTGTAACATCACTATAAATAGTTCTGTAAGGAAAAAAACGTAAAAAACGTAACTCCTAGAGAAGCCTTGTAGTAGCACCACTCAACTAAGTGACTTTGTATGCAGTTCCAGTTAAAGCCAACACAGCTACAGGTTTCCAAACGCCAGATACTCCCTTGCACTGAAACACTGCCAAAGCATCCTTAATTTCACTATCACTCTAAATCATCTGACAGTGCTGGAGAGGGTGAATTCAGACGCTATAAAGCATGGGCATGGGGCAATGTAGCTTCCAGGAAGATTCCATTAGGAGTTGCCCACTTGAATCCTAGAACAAGACTTAGCATGTACTCTAATGCAGAATTTAGCCTACAGTCTTAAAAAAACCCTCCACATCAGATGTATAAAAACCTCAATTAAAATATATTTGTTAGTTCTAACAGGCTCAGCTGGAATTTCAATATTAACACATGTACTTTTAGTTTCAACCATAAATATAGCCATTTTAAAACTCAGTTCAACCTGTTTTATAAAGCACGTTGAAAGTATACCACATTCTGGACAATTATTGACAGAGAACACATAGCACACACGGAATCATTCCTTAAACGTCTTGTTTCACTCTATACTTTAGACAAGTTTTGGAAGAAGCATCTAATAGAAGCATCTAATAGAACATCAGTAGAAGGATATGCCCACAACATCCAGGGAAGTGATGAAAGCTGGAAAAAGAAAGCATGCTAACAAGTATAAAACATTATGCTGTGCAGCAAGTCTGAAATTCTGGTGGGTTTTTAAATATATTTTATATATTTTCAGAGATTAAACACTCAAGTTTGTCCAGCAGAGAACTGGCTGATGTTCCTCTTACCCACTACCAGGAACTTTACAATAATCTGTGTAAGATGAAAGTAAAGCAACTCTGGTTACTACTTTACAGCTATTAGCGCGTTGTTTACTCTCCATCCAGCCAAAACAAATATTGCACCTAATTTAGAAGTGATCAGTCATGCAAAATACACAGTTTTCTTTCTCAACTTTATCCAGAAACAACATATGCTAGTCTTTCACTCAAGGAACCAAGTCTTGTTTTGACCATGTATCCTTAACTAACAAATTGTTAACCATTAAGGATATCACATTTTCATGTAAGTAATAGTCATGTAATGATGCTTTAAGATTTTATCTTTGCTTTCATCTTTGAAACAGGATCATCTGATAAACTTCTAAGTACTGGCAACTTTTGTATATCACCACCACTGGAAAGGTATTGAAAATGTCAAGAAAAAGGTCACTCAAACCAGTACGGAAGAAGCAACACTGACTTTGAAGGCGTATTGTAGAGTATAAGCATTTACCTTCCAGAAACTGAGCACAGGGATTTATCAGTCCTCAAAATCTAATTCTAACATACTTACTGTTTGATTAAATAAGGTCTGTGTTGCAGGTTTATTCTAGCTTAACTGACTGATATATTTAACTGAATTCTTAATTCCCTGTTTGTCCGTCAATCTTCAGAACCACTTGTACCACACTGTTAGGTGACATGGAAACTCCTGACAAATTGCATACACATATAACAGTACGAGCAAAAAAAGACGAATTAAGACAGTTACAAATGCAATCAAAATAACATGTTGTGCATATGAATAATGTATCACTACATGTAATATATAGGAGTATTTTCCCAGAAATTTAGTGCTGAAATAATGTATTTAACTTTGAAGATATGACTTATGCTTTCCAAGGGAAGACTCCTGAAGACTGAGAAAGTGTATTAGGAATTAACTAGTCTGAAAGAAAGAAGAAACATGAAGTAGGAAGACTAGCAGTGATGTTGTCCTTTTAAGATGAATTTCACGAAAAGATGTGATACAGTGCAATCAGGTTAGAACCGAAGTCCTAGACTACACACAACTACAAGATACAAACATATGAAAGGATCAGGGAGAGCGGAGCCTTTGCTATTTGAATCACATCAATGTCCCATTCTGCATATCACTCCACTGCTTGTTTTATTTCCCTTGGCATCATGATGTTTACTCCAACAATACGTAGGAACCTGTGCCTGGAAGAGTTTGCAATCTGAGATGCAAAACAAACCAAGATGCATCTTCCCGCTAGAGGTTTAACTAGACCAGAGTTTAATGATGACTTGCAAAGTTACAAATAAAACCTTGCACGCTCCTTAGCCATTACGCACAGCATTCTTCTGGATACCTAAATCACATAAGGGCTACTGTCCCCAAAGGAAATCATGCCTGAAATAAGCGTCAGACTAGAACATATAGAAATGGTTAATCTAAAGCACTGTGGATTTGGGGTAATCAAATACAGGAGGGTAGAACGACAAGTTTTAAAGAGGGGGGGGAAAAAGTTAATCTACAATCATCAAATTGCTCTTTCACTGAGCAAAATGGATAGGCACAAAATTACACAGAGAACAAAAAAATACATTTGTTACATCATGGTATTTCAGACACCCTACATCACACAAGCCATTACTTCTATTTCCCCCTCACTCACACAACAAGTTTATGAAAGAGAGGGAGGAAATGAGCGGGCTGTATGACACACACATGGAAGCCTAAAGATGCTGTCAGTAGGAAATGCTTTTGTAATATATGATACCTAAACACAAGCTTTGTGTAGACAGCAAAAAATGTAGAGTAACCTTCATGAGAGAAGAGAACGTAAACTCATTTACTCTTTCACCACTTGAGCCAGCAGGATACCTTCCTAAAGGCCTAATCCTTAAGCAATTTTTCTTGAAAAAAAAAAAAAAAAAGAAAAAAAAAGCCCAATTAAACCACACAATCTGCTCCCAATAAATTTCACCATATTATGAAATAATGTAACAGATCTAAATTATTCTGAGGCACTAGAGTGCAAACCACAGCCCAAGCTACAACGAACCTCATCTGCTTAACGAAGTTGTCTGCTGCAAAAAGAAAAAAAAGGGCTCTCATATTCGTGGGAAAAATACACACAAAAGTATATTTTTTGCTTTTTTTTCCAGGCCTGCCCACCTATTCCTCACAGCTCCTCCACTGAGGCGGGCCCACCCCCCCCGAGGATGGGGACCCTGGAGCAGGCACCCGCCAGGATTTCAGGAGAGA
This sequence comes from Podargus strigoides, assembly GCA_028020825.1. Taxonomy (NCBI): domain Eukaryota; kingdom Metazoa; phylum Chordata; class Aves; order Caprimulgiformes; family Podargidae; genus Podargus; species Podargus strigoides. The sequence goes on along the minus strand of CM051621.1, from coordinate 9,694,461 downwards.
CCCCAGGACGACAGGGCCCCAGGCAGCCTGCGCGGCCCTTCCCCCACAAAGGGTGGGGACCCGGGGACACTGCCCAGCCCCACCGCCCCGCCGCTGCCAGGGGCCCGCCGCCCGCTCCCCCCGCCCCGCTGAGGCCCCGGGGCCCTCGCCGCCGAGCAGGGCAGGAGCGGGCGGATGGCGCGGTGGGAGTCCCCCGGCTGCCAGCGCCGCCCGCCCGGGTGGGTGTGTGCCGGCCCCGCCGCAGCGGGATGTCACCGCTGCCCGCCTCGGCCCCCCCCTCACCTCGCCGTGTCCCGCCGCGGCCCCGCCGCCGCCCAGGGCTCCGTTGCCGGTGGCCGTCGCCGGCGCTGTCAGCAGGCCGCCCACCGCGCTCGGCGAGGCGGCGGCCGCCTGGGTCGCAGCCCGCAGAGGGGCCGCTCCCGCCGCCGCCCCGGCCTTGCCCAGGCCGCCGGCGCCGCCGCCGCCGCTGGGTCCCGGCCCACCGGTGCTGCTAAGGCCGCCGCCCCGCTTGTTCTTCCGGCGCTTGGCTCCGCGCTTGGCGTCGGCCGGACTCATCGTGCCTGACACCCGGGCAAGGGAGGAGGGAGCGGGGGGGAGGAGGAGAAGGAGGAGGAGGGGAAGGGGCGCAGGGCCGCCGCGAGCGCCCGGGAGCGGAGGGGACGGGCAGGGCCGGGGCACTGACCACCCCGGGCGCCGAGGAGCGGAGCGCACCGACTGTCACAGCCACGGGGACTCCCTCGGCCCCAGCGCCGCTAACCAGAGTTACCGTCCAATATGGCGGACACAAGGGGAAAGTGATCCCCCTTTACGTCGGGGGGGGCTCCCCCTTGCGCTGACGGGAACCCGCCCCGCAGGGCACGCTGGGATGCGTAGTTCCTGCGCCGCTGCACAGCCTGTCGCCGAGAGGGGCGGAGGTCTACAACTCCCGGCGCGCACTGCGAGGCCCGCCTGGGCGCGGCCGGTGAGCTCATCCGTTCCCGCGGTGCCCGCTGGGAGCTGTAGTCCCCACTGCTGCCGCTAGCCCCGCCGGCCGACGTTGCCACCCCGGTCAAGGGACTACATCGCCGCCCAGGAGCCGGCGAACACCACGTGACGCGCGCCCTCGCGCCTTAAAGGGGCCGCAGCTCCCAGTCGGCTCCCACAGGGGTGTGAAGCGCCCCGGGCTGCAGTGTTTCAGAGCCTCGAGTGGGCTGTGCCCGCTTTCGCAAGGGCCCCGCGAAAGGGCCCAGAGCCCGCCCGCTGCTCTGAGAGAACAGAGCCCTTCGATGTGAGCCTCCTTTGGCATCACGTGTTGCTCGGTTCGGCTGGCTTTGTGAGGGCTTCACCCCCCACCACAGCCCTCAGCACCCCGCAAACACCACCTTCCCCACAGCCCGGCGGGGCAGGCTGGAAATGGAGGTTACAGCCCTCGGGCTGGTGGCTGGGGACCCTGCTGTGCTCTCAAGTGCCCCAAGGCCTGTGAGGCAAGTGGGCCTCAGCCGTGGAGCCTGAGGTGCTGGCCTCAGGGTTCAGCTGAAAGAGGCTCTTCTGTAGCCTCACTCCATCAGCCACAGCTGCTCCCGCCATCATCCCCTGCCCACGGGTGACAAACCGCGGCTGCCATCGCCATCGTTTCCCTGGGTTACTCTCCACAACGTGCACTCACGCATGTGGGCCCAAAAGAGACAAAATGCTGTGGTGCTGGGCTTTGATGTGGCTGAGGGGTGTGATGTAAAAATAATAGGAGCACGTTAAACTTGGTGGTAACTTACTGCAGTGTCAAAGTTTTGATGGCACTGCGTGGTAGTGGTGGAGGGTCAGAGTATATTTCAGGGGCACCAGTGTATTTGCCTTTCATTAACTGATGCCCATTATTGCTTAAAAGGTCACAGAAAAGACAGTTGAGGAGTTTGGAGAGAGAAATGGAAGAAGGCACTAATTCCAGCATGTCCTGATGAGTGCTTGGCAGCTCTGGTAGAAGCTACCATCCATGCTGAAGCTCTTCCAGGCTTAGTTTGCCTCAGTGTACACACGGAGGAGCTTTGTGTGTATATGCAGGTAGCCGTGAAACCAGGAGAACATGTTTGTTCCTTCTGTGGTCTAGTAAATGGTGAGTTTTTTGGGGCAGGGCTTCAGAGTCTTCTGAAGCATCCAACACCCGGCACGCACAACACTGCATAAACAGCAAATAGCAGTGGCAAGAGTAGGGGCTATGTGAAACTCACACAGTTGTATGCAGCTTTTTGCCACAAACAAATAAATTCTAGGCTTCGTAGTATAAATTCAAAGTTGAATTCATGTGACATCTCTTCTTAATATATGGCATTATTTTCGGAGCTCACATCTTTCACTTGAAATGGTGACACGTCGTATTTTAGTCTTATATAGGGCCGTCTTTATCTTTGTTTCAGAATTATATTTTCACTTGGCCCCTGTTCGTTTAATACTGTGCTCCTGAAAGAAAGATTACAGCTCTGTCAGTCTATCCCCTATGTATTACAGATAAAAAGCATTACGAGAAACTATTATAGTAAAATCACTCAACCATAAAGGAGCTAAAGTAATACTACTTAGTCTGACATCACAGTGTTTCATTCCCATGTTCTCATTATAGAAACATAAATGTTTTCTTTTTACACTTCAGAAAATAAGGGCTATCCAAATGATTTTTTTTTAAATTCATTTTTCAATATTAAAGAAAATTCACAGTGCAGGACTGCAAGTTTTTATAAACTGTGAAGGTCAGAGTCTTTTTTTAAACCTGCAAGTAAATACCAGTGCTCAGGGAAATGAAGTGCTTTTATGATTTTGAACTGAACTCAGGTACCACACCTTGTTTTTAACTTACAATTAGCTGCTGAGCCAGTAGGTTGTTTTAGAAATGAATTTGCCACTTTAGTGGTGGATTTGAACATTCGTATGAACTGGAGCAAAAGGGAGAGGAAATTAATTTGAATACTGTGAAGACCTACAACTAAGTTTCTTGTCCTTACTTGAATCAAATAACTTAAAATGTTCCACCTCATCCCTAAGAAAATAAACTCAGTCATTTGAACAAACTAACTTTCGTTTACCTCACTGTTAAAGTGTGGCCTTGCACTTGAAAATCCTTTGAGGGGGTAAAATTATTTATACTCTGAAAATTTTTCAAATTATCCAGGAACAACGTTTATAAAACCTCACTGCATAAACAGTGCAGGTCACTGCAGTGCTTTCCCATGCTCTTCCTTTGAACCAGTTTCGGCAGCATTGTAGTTTCCTCTGTGAGCCATAAAGTCAACAAAAGTCTATATGGAGAGTTGTGCAAGTGACACTTACCTTCAAGTTCTGCCTTCAAGATGCCAAGGAGACTGGGAAAACTCAGTATGGCTTTACCCCCTCACTGGAATATTTGTGTTGGTCTTCTGTTGCACGCACAATGTAAAAAATCGATACACTGAGCTGTTGTTATAACTGCAATTAAAAAGTAAGAGATCTGCTAATCATTACTTTTCTTTAAATAGTAATCTCTGTGCCAAGGAGGTTAAAATTTATGGTTTCTTTAGTTTCAAGGGGTTCATAATTACGCATTTACTTCCCAATTCTGCAAATGCTACTTAGTGACATTAGTGATAGGCTGAAGTCAAAGGAACAACTCACATGCAAGACAGCCCTGCAAAGAGTTTAAAGTTGTCCTTCTGTTCTCCACTGTTCTCCAATTACCCTGATTCACTGAATTATTGTTCTATTTATATTTACAAAACTTACTTTGAGCTCCTGGTTTTCACTCCATTTTTCCCATATTGCTGCAGTTTTGCTGAGGACCCAGGGCTTTTCATTGACATTAATGTTACACAACTCGAGCAATTTGTCAATGTAATTATTCTGCAACTAACAGTAATTTATCTTTGCTGTCCAACAATCTGTCATTTTAATAGCAAGATCATTTTTCTAAAAGGCTTCTCTACAGGAGAGTTAATGTGCACACATGTGGGAATAGGAAAGCATGTATTTACACATAAGTGAAAACAGTTAGGAAATACTGAGCCCAGGCACTTCATCTCATATGAGTGTTGACAGGAGCTATGGCATTAGAGGTCCATGGTGTTCACCTCCAGAGGCTCTTCTGTCTTTTCCCTGAGTTGGGTTAAGAGGACCTGCTGTATTGGCTTGCCACAGCACGGCATGAGACTAGATAGGGCTCTTCCAGCCTTGCATTTCTATTGCTTTGATTTAAGGATCATCACACCAGTGAGAGACGCCCTCCATGATCCACATACCAAACTCACATCCTGCTACTCTTTGGGAAAGGTGACCACGGGCTCACATAGGAGCTCTGTCTGTGGCCTCAGCTGAGGAGACTTTATCTAATGCTGAAGAGGTTTAGAGCAAAATAAAAGGAATCTTACATGTTGTATAACAAAATCTGATTTCAGGAGCTTTGTGACCTCTTCGGCTTTATGGTTATTGGCTTTTTCCTAGATAATCTTCACTGGTTCTTAACAATGTGTTCTTTAAATCTGTAAGCACAGAGGTCTTACAGAAAGTCAGACTTGGTCCAGAGCATCCACCATAGAGAACAATATCCCAGGGAAACCTTGACTTGCTGCCTGAGAAGATGTGTGATTCCTGGGTGCTTGTTCACAGTGCCAGCGCTGAAAGACTCCTGTGTTGTGCGGAACTTACAAACAATAAATTCTGAAGCACAAAAGCAAGATTTTTTTTTTCTCCCAAATGTCTCAGTAAATAAACTGAACAAAGGTCTGTGTCTTACATTGGCAATGCTAGAATGTGTGTCTACTGAACTGATCTTAATTCAGCAACTTTTTTCTCAATATTCTTTTGATTCTCAACTTTTTCTCCTTGCAGAGTAAACTCTTTCAGCCTGTTCTGAAGAATGTCTTTTGAAACATCTTTTTACAAAGCATTGCTTAATTATGGCCATTGAAACATGGATTATGTCATGTAATGGTGCTCTGTGCGAGCTGATATTTCACACAATAAAATAGGGTGCCTTTTTGCATTAAAAAGCCACATTGCTGTCCCTTGTTGCCTGTTGAAACAAAGACACATTTTGCACACCAGTACTAAGATCGCAGATAAGACTCCGTGCTGGTTCCAGTTTATCCTAACAGGATGAGATATACCTGTATGTAGGAAATGATATACCTGTGGGTTGCTGGTGCCCAGCGGGAGGATGTTCTACCAGCAGTTCCAGCAGCAGTTCAAAACAAAGTGGAGCACCTCAGACATGTCTGCCCTCAAATGCTTCTGAATCTTTCAAATAAAGTGTACAGGGAATGAAGTTTCATCTCCCAGCTAAAGTTTCAGAAAAATATCCAATTTCCACCTTTCAGTGCAGGTGTTAACCTACGCACTCAGAACTTTGCTGGTGTGCTGAGGGAGTGAAGAGGTTATTTCCATAGTGTGATCTTCTCTTTTCACAGAGTCCCCATGCAGTAGGAAAATGAAACAGCAGTTCCCTTGCTCACAGTTTTCAGTCCTGCCTGCCCAGCTGGTTCCATGCCTCAGGGAGCCCAAGCTCTCTGCTCCCTGGGAAGGCCACAGCCACTGGGGATGCTCACCTTCTCTGCCTTCTGCTGCTATCATTATTGCCAATAACCCTTAAAATTAAGCACTGACCACCATTCCCTGAGAGGTCTCCTAGCATTTTGGATTGGTTCTGCCCCTGTCAGATCAGAATTATTCTAACAGGGTTTCTCCTGTTTCCAGTTACTGTTGTGTAATACGGTTTGGGGCTCTTTTGACTCTTTCATTTCACCTTTTAAAAAATGCTAAATCCATCCATCAGTTTTAGTCCAGAGTATGACAGCTGAAAGATCAGAATCTGCCTCCTGGCACCTACAAGCACGCGTCCGATTTCATTGTGAGTTGTACTGATAGGAACACGTTCTGCTTTTCACTTGTTGATCTGGAGTTTTTTAACATCAAAATGAACAATGCAGTTTGTGAGTCTCTTTTACAGTTTATCTTTGTGCTTCTTTGGCTTTTAAATTTATCACCACAGGGGAAAAAAATAATATCTCATTGCTCTTCTGTCAGCTGTTTCCTCAAAATATCCCAAATAATTTTCCCTATCACTGAGTCGTGGTTTTAGTAGCTTATATCTTCATAACATGAGGATGCTCAACAGAGCTCATGGATCACCCGGGTTTCCACCCTGTGCCTGAGAAACCCAGCAGAGAAAAGAGATAAAAATTTCCAGTTTCCTTCTGCTTGTCTCTGAGCAATCAAGTTCATGAATTTTAATTACCATTTGTAAAGCGGTTGAACCCAGAATAACAGAGTGAGGGGTTTTATGGGCTCTCACCACCTTTCTTTGATGGCAGGAGGCAGTCCTGGATGGGAACATCTCTCCACCAGCATGACACTGGGCAATTCCCAGCAGTCACAGACAGCATCTTTTATCCATCCTAGTTGAGGAGAAAGAAGTGGAGAACTGGGGCCTTTTTACAGCTTCCCTGGTAATTGCATGAGGAGCATGTGGGTGCTCCCTTGGGAATGGCCGCCCAGGAAGAGAGAAGGGATAACAGCAAAGTGAGGGCACTGCTTATCTTTTATTATGGGGTGGGTGGAGAGTAAGATGAGAGAGCAACATGTGGATGAAATCCAAGCAATATAGATTCAGGCTTGGCAAGGAGCAGGGCCTGTAGGTCTCATGGTGAGGCAGGATGCGTGGGAATCACATTCTTCATGTGGGCAGGCTGAGGGGAGCAAACACAGGACAATGACTTTGAGGAAGTTTTGAAGCCATGGCAAGGCACTGGTTTTTTATGGCACGGCACTGTGACTTGCTCAAACAAACTAGCAGAAACCCTGATGAAGCTGATAATCCTGCGTGTTTCAGGTTCTTGATCTCTGCCTCTCTCCTCCCCAAGTCTTCTGCAGTGTGTGGGTCCTTATTTCTGTCCTCACTCTGAGCAGAGTCTGGGAGAGAAGAGGTCCATTGAAAGCCTCTAGCTCCTTTACAGGAGTGGATTCAAACCCCCATGACCCGGTCACCTTTGCACCCTAGGCTGTGGTGCAGACACCTAGGACCAAACCATGATGCTTTAGCTACATGACACAGTAGAGGACAAGGCATCAAAACTAAGTTTTGCTGCTTTTGCTTCTGCCATGAGGTTAATCTGATTCACCTGACACCGTGCAGTAGACACATCCCATGTTTGCAGTGAGGTTTTTGACTGCAGAAGAACATATTAGTTTAAACACTGAAAAAGAAGTCAGCTAGAAAAGCTAATTTCTATAGGCAAAATGCTGTTTCTAACAGGAGTGTGCAAAAGAAACCAACACATACACCACCATCTTGGCTCAGTGGCGTGCTTAAGAATTTTTTTATCTACTGACCACTTTCAGTCCCATCTGACAGAGGCAGAGATTCCCCAGATATGTCATCCTACACATTTTAGGCAGACATGAACTTTCACATCCCCAGGGTAGCCCCACAAAGGGAAAAAACACTTTCAGTCTCTTATCTGTAATGAAAGGCAAGAACCTGCTGGCCAGTCAGTCCATGCGTAGCTTCAAGCACAACATAAAAGATGCTGCCACTTGCCTGGCCAGGCAGAGAGGAAATGAGAGAGCCAGGAGGGGAAGGGAAGGAATGTGGAGATGCAGAATCCAACCCCATGGGAAACTTTATTTCCACTCCTCATAGAGCAGCATATTTCAGTGAAGACTGAGATTCAGAGGTGGCCTTGCTGAGATGCCTCCAAGCCTGGGGCACTGGGGGCTAGTGTTTGGTCCAAGATCAAAGATACCAAAACCAGCTGTGAAATTCCAGTCCAGACCAGATTCCTTACCACAATAAGCATCTGTACTTCAACTTAAATATTTAGTTTGCTTGATGAGATTACTGGAACTGACTGGGCTTGCCCCTGGATTGTCGAATCATTTCCATCTCGTCTTCTAAAGTCCAAACCGTGTCTTTTAATCCCCATGAAACTTGAGCAGTTAATATAATAATATGGTCCAAATAGATGCTGAGCATCAGAAACCTCACAGCAGCAAGTAAAAATATGTCTGGGTTTCAGCTGCAGGTCCTTTAAGAGCTACCTGTTATTCTAATCACTTCACGTCATTTGCACAGTGGGGCTGTTTGCTAAGATTGATAAGCAGTTCACTGTAAACAACCATTTCATGATATTTATATGAATACAGGGTGTCATAATTCTGAGCTTCTCTCATCCCTACAAGAGAAAATATTCAAGGAAATTCCCCAAAGGGCAAGTCACATTTGGATAAGGCTGGCATCATTCCAAGAGTGTGCGATTGCCGAAGAAAGGGAATTTACTTGACGAAGAATGAGAATATAGCATTATTTACCAGCTAAGAGCTGGTCCTGCAGGGGGTAGAACATCGTCTGCCTTGGTATTAGAGGAGACTGAAGCCGCTCCGCATCTCAGCCCTAGATTTAATAAACATTGATGTGTTTGCACAGTATGTCCTTGCAAGAGGCATTTCTGTAAGTGCAAGGAGGCAGTTTGTGCATTAGCAAGGCCAGCAGAGACATTTTCTGAACCATTTCAGTATCACAGTTGTCAAGTACAACAGCAATATCAAAAGCTTCAGCAGGCACGGGCTTGTTAACGTACACTGTTTCTGGGCACAAACCATTAGCAGAGGGCTATGGCTGCTGGGTTTCAGGGCTTTTGCTAGTCTGAGTTGATTTGTGTGGTTTTTTATTTATTTAGAAGTAGTAAAAATGCCACATGCACTGGATTGTTCATGTATATGGGTAAGAAAGAACTTAACTCCTCTGGTCATATTTAGCATCCACATTTGAGCATAGCTTTATCTTTAACTCCAGAGAGAAATCAGGGCACAGTTGTACACCACTGTTTGTTTTTAAACATCCACCTTCAGAGAGTGCATTGTGCCATCAACTGCGTGCCGCTTGTTTGGGAAAGGGGAGGAACAAGGAAAGACTGGACATTGCAAACATTTTACCACAGGCAACCCTACCAGTTATAGAGAATGTCAAGAGGGAGCATGTAAATGTAGCTGGCAAAGCACTGTGCTCAGGTGGTCGCTCCAGTGGTTTCTGCCTCTTTGATCCCGCTGGCAAATACTGGCAAGGTTGGGCTCAAAAGCAGCATCTTTCTTTCTTCTGTGCAGGTCTTCCTCCCGTTTTTCCCAGTTCCCTCCAGGATGGTGCCCAAATAATTTTGAACAACACTGAGACAGTGCTGCAACTTTAAATAGTCAGAAATTGTTTTTTCAAGGGTAAATTTTCCCCATCCTGGCTAATCAGTACTTAAATCAAGTCTAAGAAATAAGAAATTTTCTCTCCCCCCTTTTATAATATCTGCATTATTGTAGGCAATTCATGCCAACTGAAGTCAAGGGAAGCAGAATGTAGCCGGGTTTGGTTATGATAATTTTATTTATACTTATTTCTATCACATTTCAGCTTCTACAGGCCATATAACAGCTCCCTGTCTTGGGCTAATGAAGCTCTTTTAGTCATCTCATTCAAAATTAAAAATATGACATTGCTGTTGTGCCAGATAAGAGATGGGTGTATTCTCCAGATTTTTTAATTTCTTGATGACTAAATTAGAAACAGGCTGGAACAAAGAAGAGATATTTTGTTACATGACTGCAAATAAACAGTATATAAAACCACTACATCATGTGCTTCAGTAAAATAACTTACTGCTGTGAGAAGTACTCTGCACTAAAGATTTACTTGAAAATCCTGCACTTCTCAAAAAAAGGTCACCTCTCTACATTTCAAGCAACTTTATTTGCTTCAAAGTGCAAAAGAGAAAAAGTGGAAAATGTCTTTATTTAAGAATATGTGGTAGCCAGATGCATCGTAGATAAAAATAATGGTTAATAACTCAAATCCAGAAAGGGCAGCAGATTCAGCCTGAATGAATTCAAAAGCTTTGTCAAAGAGAGCAATTCATTTTTGGCAGCTTGAAAGCTTAGAAAGCTGGTAGGGGAACGGCTGCCAGAAATGTGTTTCTTGGAAGATGCCTTTCTACTGAGGATACCCTTTAGAACTCAATCTAGCCTAGGTTACCCATTGGTGTTACTAGCTGCTTGTGCTCTAGTTTAGGACATACAGGGTATGGATTGAGTTTCCTTTTCTGCCCAATGCCACGTGTGACTAGGACCGTTTATTTAACCTCCCTCACCTCAGTTTCTCTTCAAAATAAAAAACATTATGCAAATCTTCCTTCTGAGCATCTCCAGCATGGTATCTTACTGTTTCCAGAATAAATCACTGAAGATTGCAAGCACCATATAAATCTGAGTAGGTTGATCTGTAAAAAAACTACCATAGTTGAACTGAACCATCATTTTCTCCTGCAGTAACATCATGTAAGAAGTCAGTGGAATTATACTGGCACAGGTCAAATCACTATAAAAGAGTCTAAGAAGTGGTATCTCATATAGGGAACACTTGAAAAGCTGTACTCTCTGTTTCCTCATCCTGTGTTGGGATGGCTTAATGTTCAGGCAATTCAGATCTGCAGTAAGGAGTTGTATATCCACTGCTTCCTCACCGTATTTGTGATAGTTGGTTAAAGCATCATCCCTCGAGCATTTGTTACAGCAGTTTAAAAACTTTCTTTTTTTTTTTAAGTGACAATAAAACACTAAATCACTCTCTCATAGCAATTTAATAACTGTTTTAGTTTGACCAGTTCCATACAGTATTTCCTTAGTGCTTTCACTGTTAAAGCCTTACAAAAAGAATTCCTCACCCAAGGTGAGATGCTGGAGTCTGAACACCAGCATGTTAAGCCAAAGTTGCTGCAGCACTTTGCACTCTGTAAGAAACCTGCCTGTAACTGCCTGTAACTCATAGAAGTAGATCTGTCTGAGTTCACGCTGAGCGTGTTCTTAGCAGTTAAAGTAAAATCTTCTTCCCCTCCCAGGTTTTAAAATGTGACTCTGTTTTCTGGAGAATATCACTGACCATTTTTTTTTAAGTTCTGCATAAAATTGGCAAAATCTCCCACTGTTGCTGTTAAACTGCAAGAAAAGGTCTCATCTGTTTTGCCTAGTTAACTTGGGTGAGTTTTTACAGCATTTGCCTCCTGTTATCCTTGGAGGTCTGGTACAATGAAGGCTTTGTCTAACCCAGCTATAATTATTGGTAAGAACAGAAAGAAGAGGGGAAGTGGAGGAGCGATTAGAAGAGCATCCCTTAGGGCACGTCGCAATCCCCCTGTGACATTTAGGACACGGTCTCAAAGAGCTGCCTGTTGTGGAGACCAGAAGGGCTTTTGTGCTTTGGTGGAGAAACCTGAACATGTTTGGGTTCAGCTGTGGGTGAAGGCAGGACCGGGTCTGGATTTGCTTGCTGCCATATATGAAAAAGCCTAATCCAAGAGAAGGAGAGGGAGAAAGCAGTGATATCAAAGCTGCCATGTCCGGTGTCAGAAGAAATAAGGAGAGAAGAAGCCATTTCTACCTGGCCAAGCAGAGAAGGGAAGCTGTAGTGGAAGCAATGAGCTGCCAGGTCCCCCCTAGCAGTTGTTGGGCCAGGAGAGCAGAGTGGTCTTGGATGTGATGAGAAGCAAATGAAGGAAACACTGTGCTGTGGAAGATGTACCCCAAAGAACTGATAATCTCACAGGGGTTTAAGTCCCAAAAGAGCCAGGAGGTGGGCCAGGGAGAGCAGGTGAGTGTCCCCTGAGCGAGCGTTGCAGGAGGGGAGGTAGCGACTAGAGGGAAGAGAGGCAGACATGAGTTTTTGGAGACATTTCTAGGACTTCAGTTGCAGTGAGGTTCTCCTGAAGAGAAACCAGCAAGCTTCTCCAGCAGCTGAGAGGGGAAAGGGTGAAGGGGGTGAAGCAGAAACCAGAAGGTGACAGAAAATGCAGCACATGGAAAAGAGAAGAACAGAAGGTAATGGAGACAAGGAAAAAAGGTGAGCTTTTGAGCTACCCCTTTTTTCACTTTATTGGGCCCCTGTGCAGCGGCAGCCCACAGGCAGAGCACCTTTGTGGGTCTGTGCACTACAGTTAAGTGTAGTGGTAATCTCAAAATGCCCCACTGCAAGACATGAGCTCGTCTGTGTCCCCTCTGCACGGGATGAAACCTTTTTCTTTAAAAATAATAAAACTGAACCATTTTCTTAAAAATGCTTAGGATACATCCAAATTACTGTTACCTCCTGTTCTTTCTCAGCAAGTCCAGCCTCAGAGTAACCATGGCAACACTCATTTTCTCTTTTCTTCCCCCCAGTTGTAATGACTGTCAGGGAAGTTAGTCCTGGCTTTGCTGCAGCACCGGGGAGGCTGTGCATGGCTGCACGTCTTCAAGGTTGGGCCTTCAGCTGAAAAACCTAAACATCTGTAAATAAAAAGTTTATTTTGCCCTTGAACTTACCTAATTCTGATAAAAAAGCTCTGATTTGCCCCAGTAACAATGCTAATTAATGGTTTTCACTTCATTCCCATTGTCACACGCAATCACTTCCCAAAGCCCGCGGCCCTGTTGGTGCCTCCATCATCTTGAAATGCAGGTGAGCTGCTTTTCCCAGACCCTCAGCCAGCACCAGAGACAGATATTTATATATTTCCATTTGCTTCACTCTCTGTGGATGATTCGATTTTCTCAGCCCAAGGCAGCCTGCAAGAGTCAAGGTAGTAAATGAACTTGCTTGCTTTATGGTTTCTAGCCATCCTGCATGGCTGCTGAATTGCTCTGTGACTTTCCTCTGAGGCTGACAGAGATACAGAGGGACCACAAACACACACACAGCCCCAGTACATCAACTGGTGACAGCTTCTCCTGGCTTAATCTCTGTGAGATTGTGTCCCATGTCCCAAGGTCCTGTTTGCCTCCATCCATGATGGGAAATTGTGCATTGGGTTTTGCTGGTCTTTACTGATGCCATTTGTGGCCACCAGCACCAGGAGGCATTGCCTCCCTCCCTCAGCAGCTGGCATTGAGGGCTGCTGAGGGCTGTGTGGTGTGAGCTCCTGGGGTGGACGGTGAGTCGTTCACCTGCAGTGAGAGCAGTAAGCTGAGAAAAGCTCGATTTCTGCTCCAGGTGCAGCATCTCCACCTTTGACCCAGGCAGCTTTTCTGTCTTGTCAAGACCAAGCAGGAGAAAAACATCATCTTTTCAGTGTCAGGAGTGTTCTCAAAACATTTCACCTTTAGCAAAAGTGTCCTTCTGCCTGCAAGCTGAAGTGATCCTTGTTCTTACAGCATCCCCGTATCAACTCTAGAAATAAAGGCACGTACAAATATCACAGACAGCTGACAAGCTGAAGACAATTATAACTCGCTTGCTCTGACCCACAGTCACACAACCTCTGCTGACCTTCTGCTGTTTTTCCAGATTCCCTCTCACCACCATCCCCATTACTGTGTTTTGCTGTGAAAATATTACAAAGTACAGCACACTTTATGAGAAACACAACACAGTCAGGGGGACACGTAGTTGTAATGTCACTGCAGGCTGCCACACTCCCCCAGTACAGTGGCATCTCACCCAGAGCTCTGCCATCCTTTTTGCACAGGGCAGCTCTTGTAGAACTCCCCGGTAATTAGATAAAGCAAGCAGGATCCCCTTGGTTTGCAGCAGGACAAATGGTACGAGACTGACACATGCCACAGGAGCCTTTCCCGACCTTCACTTCGCCTTATTTATGGCAGGAAATGATCTCTGGGGTGGCCAAAACATCACGGAGACATTGCAGTATCCCCGCGGCAGTCAGCAGAGCTATTCTGTGTGCAGAGAGCCAGGATGGATGACAACACCGGGATGCTTGGAAGAGGGGTGATTAAAGGAAGATGGAAACAACAGCCTGACTTTATTCTACAGCTTTGCAAGTGTACGTGTTGCTCATGTGTTTTTTCTACAGGGACTGATACCGCTTTTCTGCTTTGTCTTTAATGAATAAACCCTTGCGGTGAGAAGCTGAGTGCATGCATTACCAGCTTGTCCATTACCAGCCTGAGATTTGCAGGCTATGAAGCCATTCCTTTCCACAGTGACATCAGCCAGTGGAGGATGTGATTTATTTTAGCACGATGCAACTCCTTGTAATCAAAGTTACGTTGCTGCAACAGCCACGGGCTCCTTCTGTAGCGCAGAAAATTTTGACGCAGTGCAAAGACTCCTCCTTGCCATGACAAAAGAGACATTGAGAGATGTGCTTGACAGACCTCTGTCGCTGTTATTGATGCAAGTCTTAGAAACAACGTCCCAGGTGTGGGAACCAAGAACTGTGCACCTGCCTGTGCTCACCCTGCTGACCCCACCATGCTCAGGGCTGCGGAGTCAAGGCTGATAGCTGCAAGCATCAGCCCACGCCGATATGCATCCACCTGGGTACTGTTACCTGCTATAAACACCAGATTGAAAGCACTTTGGAGAAGGGCAATGCCTTTTTCATTTCCTTGCAAAGCATCCTGCTCTCCTCTGGACACTGCATAAAGCCGCTCTGCCGTTTCCAAGGTGATGCCTGGAGGTGAAGCCTGTTATATATTCTCTTGCAGGTAGCAGGAGCTGTAGCTGAGATGCCCTTGGATGGACCGTTGTTTGAAAGGAGGTAGGAAAAAGACGGAAAGAAAAGATCTATTTGTCGTCATTTTTTAAAGACCTTTAAGAAAAAAAGACATTTATGAGATGGTGTTTCCTAATGCAGTTCAAGTCCCTGCACCTGGGACTGAGAATTGTACCTGCACTGTAAACAACAAAATTAATCATTTGATCCTTGTTTAGCTCTGTCCTCTAAGGTGATGGTTACAAATGTTCATGCCTAATATTAAGTCTTGAGTTGTCTGAAGAAGACTCTGATTTTAAGGTTTTATAAATCAAAAGGCACACATTCCTTTCTGTGGGGTCCTTAGAGGAAGGACCTGCTGTGGAAGCAGCACTTGGCCCCTCACTGCCTCTAGGACCTCCTGAAATCTTGGGGAACATTTTCTAAACTTGAAAACATCTTTCTGGAATTTCTTCAGAGTTTTGCCACAAACCAAAACCCACATTCATTTTAAGCTTCATTTACCCTCACTGGAAGCTTCCTACTGACCTCCTTCAGCTCAAAATTTCATAAAACCCTCTGGTTTTGCAAGCAGTGGGTGCTTGGTTTAATAGATACATTTGAGTCAGTGTCCTAAGAAAACAAACAGAAAACTGACCCTGGAAGATGCTTGGCTCCTTTTCGGTTTTCCTTCTGGTAATTCCATGGGGAAACTGTAAGCATATACTGTGTGCACTTGGATGTAATGGGCATTTCTTTAGAACATTAAAATCTGTTGTTACAGGGTAGTCTTTAATGTCCAGCTAGGTCAGGCCAACACCTCGTCCGGCTGCCATCTGCCTCTGAGCAGTCAATGATGGAAGTTTTAAAGGAAAATTAATAAAACCAGCCCTGGGCCTCAAACATGGGTGGTTTGTAGGACACCCTTTCCCAGGGCAGTTTTGCCCAGTCGTGTGAAATTCAAGATGAAATTAAAGGCTGAGAGATGGCAAGCAGCAATACAGCACGGACATTTGAATCGCTGTCGTCAGCTCGTTGAAATGCACTGGAGGTCAGAACAGGGCAAGATCAGCCCCAGCCTGACCAAGAAACTCCTGAAGTCCGGAAAACTGGGAAGCAGGAGGATGGATGGATGGAGATGGAGAGCTCTGGTCATCTCCTTTCCTCCCGCCAGTCCTCACCAGGAGCATAACACAGCTGTGGTCACACAGCCAAGCACTCACTGAGCTGGAGGTCTTCTCAACCACAGCCTCTGATGCTGTGGAGACTTGTGGAGTCTGGAGTGGTGTCTGTGGCTGTTTGGGCTGCAAAAGGAAGAAGTAAGCCATCCACCACAGGAGCATTTTGGTTTGATGTAAAAATGTGACAGACAGCAAATGTATTTGTGTCTCTGTGAGCTGGGTGGTTTATTCCCCTCCTCCTCAGGCATGAACCCACGGGAGCACCACCGTTCCCAAGGCAGATTTGCTTTGCAGCGAGAGGACCGGGGGGACCCTTCTGCTTTGCAGGCAAGATGCAGAACATGACCCATATTGCAAGGGAGAGACCCCAGGGGAAATTCAACAGCTCACGATTACCTCTGTTAGCGCTGCTTAGCCTGGCATAGAGTGGAGACGGTGCTGCAGGACTTGACTGCCCCTCTCTAGCTCAGGGCTGGCCCCATCCTGGCTCTCCTTGCAGTAGGATGGTGACCACGCAAGAGCTGCTGGCAGCTGCAGCACGGTGCCTGAGCATCAGCATGAGGTGCTGCGAAACCTCTGCCTCCACATCCAGCGGCACAGCGCTGCATTAGGTCACGTATTTGTTATTTGTACCCAGAAAAATTGGGGCGGGGTGTGGTAGGGAAATAGTGGAAGTTTATTTTCCATGGAAAACGATAAAAGCCACGTGCAAAATCAAAACCACACTGGCCCTTGTGCTGTGCAAATCCTAGGCTTACAGCAGCTCTGCTTGCTGGCTACGTAAGAATACGTGCATTAATTTGCTGTGCTGAGTTCCAGACAGAGCTGTGGTACATCCAGAGGGCACAATATGTGTCTGAATTAGGGTGCATGCATCAGTTCAGCAGCATGTTGTGTATGTAGTCACTGGCAGGTTACAGACTTATTATGCAGTAG
Organism: Podargus strigoides; assembly: GCA_028020825.1. NCBI lineage: Eukaryota > Metazoa > Chordata > Aves > Caprimulgiformes > Podargidae > Podargus > Podargus strigoides. The sequence goes on along the minus strand of CM051621.1, from coordinate 9,677,903 downwards.
TTCTAACTGGTGTAGGGAGCACCAGGGAGCACCAAAGCTATTTTGAAATAAACCTCTCTCAATGTTTATGTCTGTTCATGATAGTTATGGCCTTTTAATCTGCCTCTGATGTGCTGAACTTCTGTAACATGCTTGTTTTTACTGATTTCTAATTCTTCGAAGTGCACTCAGGGCTTGCATCAAGGTGCAAGGCATGCAAGGGTGAAGGGAAAGAGGCTGCCACGAGCAGGGGCTGCAGTGCCCTGCCTGGAAGCAGTCACTCGCCCCATCTCTGGCTACCTCACCTAACGCAGCAGGCTGTGCTCATGCAGCAGCTACAGAGGTAAGATGATGGCCTGCCCTGTCCCTGGAGGGGCCATTGCCATTGGCTGTGTCCCTTTGGCACTCAGCTGGGTACCCAGGAGGCCAAAGGGACACTCTGCAATAGTTTTTATTGCCGGACTTGCATTTCAAGGCTTGCACAGCATGACTGGCAGCAGAGCGTTCACTGCTGCTCCACCGGTGAGCTGAGGCTCTGCGCTCCAGGCAGAGCTGGGTGCAGGTGATGCCTTACTCCACGTGTCAGCTGTGGCATCTGCCTGCAAACACAGAGTTGGGCCAGGTAAGCAAATCAAACGGACCAGGGAGCTGATGGGTGAGAACAACTGGAGTCTGGATTCAGATCCAGTTTCACCTAGCAGCCTCAAAAGAAGCTTCCAGTTTTGTCTGGTGATTTATGCTAGAGGCAGCCAAACCTCCTGGCTCTCTGAACAAAGAGCCAAAATCACTTGTGGCTCCTGACAATACAGATTTGCTGGAGGAAATGCACTCTCAGCCCCACTGACACCATCTTGCACCTTCAGCTTCCCTATCTCAAACCAGCCTGTGCAGGGACGGGTGTTCATCTGGTAGGTCTTGGCCACCCATGACTACACACCCTCTTCTCCAGCCAGGGCGAGAGCTGCTGGCACGGCCTGAGGTGGCCCCAGCGCCTCCTCTGATCTCCCAAAGAGTGCATCTCCTCCAGCAAAGCACCAAGCATTTTTGGGCAGAAGCTGCAGATACAGGAGGCAGAGCAGCTCAGCAGGGGGAGAGAGGGAACATAGCCAGAGAATGGGGCCAAACCCCTTGCTCACAGCCAAGAGATGTTGTCACAGGAGCTACTCTCAAGGGCTTCTGCGTGCTGAAGCAGTGACTTCTCCCCCTCTGCCTCATCAGCCTGTGCCCTTCAGAGAGAGTGGCAACAAGACCCCTTAATGATCTGCACTCTTGTCAGCTCCCGGACCCCCGGGACGTGTTCCTGTGTGACCTGATCTAGGTATTCCTGCTCGGCAGGGGGATTGGACTAGATGATCTTTTGAGGTCCCTTCCAATCCCTAACATTCTGTGATTCTGTGATTCTGTGACTGGTAGAAATTCCCCCCTCACGAGCAAGCTCATCACTTGCGTGGCCAAATGAGGCCACTGAAGGCAGCTGACTTCTCTGCAGCTGACCCCAGCTTCCAGCTCCGCACAGGGACAGACCACAGCGCTGCTGGGGGAAAGCACGGACACGCTTCGTGCAAGAAAACAGATGTTTTATCCTTAACCTTTAAGGGTTTTAAAACATCAGGAGAACTTTGGAGGGGTGAGTTTGCAAATGACCCAAGAGCACCAGAGAGGTGGGAAGTGCTTCCCTGTGCAGCAGTGAGCTCGGAGCAGACACAAACCAGCAGCACCCAGCCGTGGCCTTGGCCACAACTTGGTCTGAGAGAGCGCAATTACCTGAACTGGCATTTCTCCAGGACCCTGGGATTAACAATCAGGTTCTCATAAGAAGTGTCAGTAAACCTATTACCTCCCCATAAATACTCAACAACCTTTTAGAGAGTTAATTTATTTTCCTCTCCTCCTCTCTTCTGTGATTTGCATTTTCAGTTGCTAAATATATTATGGCACGCTTCAACCCCATTCACCGCTTCAAAGACCTCCCTGTAGCAATTTCATAAGTAATTCACTACTTGATCTTATAACTCCAGCACATATTGTCAACCACAGGAATTTTATTTCAGCCCGAATCACCCTCCTTTTGAAAGTTAATATCCATTATTTTCCTCTAGTAGAGTTTCATCTGCTCTACAGCAGTAGAAAGAAAATATTTCGGTCTAGCTGGAACCATTAGGTGGAGATCTGTGTAATGGAGACATCCCAATGCTGCCTGTTAATCTCTCCACTGGAGATGAGGTCATTTGGAAAATATAAGCTTTCACTTTGCTCATCTCTGATCTCTAATCTGAGGCATAATTTCTTTTTCCATATGGACCCTAGAGTCTTTGTTCAAGCCTTCTGTCACAAGCAAATCCATAGGATCCCAGCATCTATGCACACACTGGGAAATCCCTGTTGTTCAGTCTACTGAGGGCAGTCATGAAGCTCCCTTCCCACATCTGGACCAGCTGGATATAGATGAACCAAAGGTGCAAGCCCTCAGCAGGGTTCGTGGAAAAAATAGCTTTTGAGGTGGTCTTATTTTCTGACTAGTATGAATATGTGTATTCTGGTCTCTGCCCTTGCAAGAATGAAAGTGAGCCTTTGTTTCTGCAGTGGCAATATCTTATGGTGATGGCCAATTCTGTCCTACCTTGGCCAGAGGATGAGGAAAATGGCTTGTTTGGCCTTTGCTCCTGGACTGATCTACACCAACCGTGCATCTGGCAAAGCCACAACTAACTCACTGGTGGTCAAGACCCCAAAAAGCCACGGCAAGGGAAGAAACTGTTTCTCACCAGTCACCACCTTGGAGGGTGCTCAGCTATTTGAGAGAGAAATTAACACAACAAAAGCAAAATGAATTAAAATCAGCATGAACTGAAATAAATCAGAGCTAGGAGGGGAGGAATTCCTCCCTGGGGCCAGCACGGGCACTCACACATCCCATGTGCTATGACGTGGGGAAGTCAGCAAGAGCTGGGTATTGCAATATTGGTGTCCTGGGCCATCACAATTATAAATAAAAATGCTTTCTGAGAAAATAGTTAGTTCTTGAAGAGGAATATTTTAATTTTGAATAATGATGCCTCCTGGTAGCTCTTCATTTCTAGACTGCCCAGAAAGTAAAACTCAAAGAGAGGCCTTACTTTCTTTACAAGTACTTTCAGAATTTTTTCTTCAGCAAGAGGCAGGAGGATCTTCTCCTCCCAGACCAACAGGATTTGCAACCAAGAGGGGCAGCATTAAGAGCACGAACCATTGCCACTATGCTGTGAGGGAGACAGCCCAGAGTGTCCCTGCAGGGCTTGTGCCAGGCTGTGCTTCTCCCTTTCCAGCACGAGCTGCTTCCAGGAGCTGGGAAGCTCCCAACGGGGTCCCAAGCAGACTCGACCACTACATTTGGTGCTAAATTCAAACTGCCCCTCTGTGAGTTGTATCATTTTGCTGTTCATCCATCCATGTACGTATTGTTCAGGCATTTTTCCCCTTATCTCACATATAAAGCATGAAGTAATATGTTGGTGTGATGCCTGGCTCACAGCTGAGCACTGAAGAAAACAAAGAATCACAACAATGTGTTTTAATATTTGCCATTAACCTTGAACCACCCCTTCCCTCTCACACTGGGCCTATTATTGCAACATACTTCAATATACCCAATACTTGCGTCAAATCCTCTCTAACAGTTCCCTTATTAGGATAAATAAAAGTCAGCTTTCTTCCCTATGTCCCACCTAGATCCCTAATCATCTCCATTGCTTTTCTCTTGGCTTCCTTAACATTATCAGTGCTCAACTTAAACAGGAATTGGCAGCTTCATCACATGCTTTAATAACAAGTGTTTAATGGCAGGTATAATCAGTCACAGCACTGTCAAAATTTGCTATTCACCACTAATTTTTTCAAATTACTGAAGGCATAAAGCAAAAATAGACTGGTTAGAAAGACATTCATTTCTAATCATGTTTTGTTATAGTTGTTTAATGAACAAAACCTTCAATCCAGCATTCCCACAATATTTTGTTACAATATAAGAAAAACAAAGATAATGGTGGCTTACACATACACACACTTTGGATTTGGGTTAGAAACATTAATCCCAAACCTCTGTTGGTGCGTGTGTCCACACCAACATGGTGCAGCACCAGCCAACACATTTCCCCACCTTGTTTTTATCCTCTTTAAATGTTTTGATTATTCCCACAACCAGAAAAGAGAGAGACATGGCACAAAACCCCAAACAAAGGATTGGCACGAAACCAAGTCCTCCCATTGAATTGTCACCTCCTCCTCTCCGTGAGGTCAGTGCATCCCAGGGGATGTGTCCCAAGTGTTCCCACCTGGGACAAGACCCTTTTCCAGAAGAAATCTGGCAGTAGGGCAGAGCTCTCCAAGCCATGTGAGGAAGGTTGGTGCAGGACGTTCTCTCCCACGGGGTCCAGAGGGACATGGCTGTGGTACGTGAGGCAGGAGCAATGTAACTTGGTATGGGGAGGTGAGCTCCAGCCCTGGGAACCCTGCCTGTCCTGGAACAACCCAAAGCTGTCCTGTCAAACACCAGGCTTGCCCCAAACTCTTTCAAAGTGTTGGATTTAGGCTAAAACAGACACACAAAGTTCTGTCCTAGTGAACCACACTGTGTCTGGGTCTGGCTGACCACAGCTCTGGACATCAGAGAGGAACATGGGACACAAGCCCAGGACCACAGGCATTTCCCAGCCTATAAAGACAAGAGGCTACCCCAGGGATCTGGCAGATATTGAGGGTGCAGGCTTGTGGATATTTGCTAATTCAGTTCTGTAAGTCTGGAGGCATAACTGAGGTTAGACTTGATACTCCCAATTCTGTCCAGAATATCTCAGCATTGCAAGTTCAGCTGTAAAATCAGGGCATAGGATAGTGTAGATATATAAATGCATAAACATTTGTTTTCAAAATTACATCAAAATAAGGTTTTTCTAAGCATCCTACCGATATGAAACAATAATAAACCTGATAAAATCCTACATGATATGTAGGTAGCAATGCTGAGGTATAACAAAAGTATCCACAGCTTTACTTTCCATTTGTTTTGTATCAAACTCATCCTACTTCCCTTTCATTTCCAAGGAGATACTGTGCATCCAACACAATTATTCATCTCTTCAAATGAATACATATTGCCGTGCTCTGGCCCTGTGAAATCCCACTGCTGCCCTAGGTTTGGCAAACAGGGCTCCAGCCTTTTCCCTCTGCATCCCTGAACACATGGCAAGCCACAGCCCTGCACGTTCACAGGGGAGGAGGCTCCGAAATGAAGGCTCTGCCTGACTTCGTGGTGTTGCCGTTAGGAACCAAGTGGGGATTTCTTGAGTCACCAGCCTGCAGTGCAGCTCCAGTCGCTCCCTGCTGGGCCCCTTGGGCAGCGGCTTCGAGGGACAATTTATGGAACTGGCTAATTTTTGCTGGTCAAATTAAAAATAGTAATAAAAAATGGTTTTAGGGTCCAAGCACATCCAGCTGGAAGGGCCCTTTCTTTCACAGTGACGGTGACAGTCACACGGCCGAGCAGTGCTGCTCTCCACGCCCTGCTCTCTGCCTTCAAACACAAGAGGTAGGAGAAAGTGAGAAGGACCACTGGATGGCCAACCTAATAAACTATCGCTACTGATAGAGAGCCCTTGGTATGACAAAAACACCTCAAATACATTTTAGCCAGGAGTGTTGGAACATCAATGTTTTGCGAGCACTTCTTCTCAATAGCTCTTTGCAGCTCCTGCGGCGCGGCGGTGAGCAGCCAGCTCTCTCCCCCAGCAGAGCCCACACTCCCTTTGCTCAGCTAAGGGCTGCTAATGCTGAGATGCAGCAGGCATTTCCCTAAATGTTGAAAGACTTAAATTATAACCGTCCTCTAATTTGGCAGGTTAGAAAAGAAGCTTTTAAAGAACCTCGTTAAATGAACGAGTTAAACCTTCACCCCGGGCGATTTCTAAAATTCATTTGTCTGCACTCCAGCAAGGAGGAAGGCACAAATGTGTGCATGATCCACGTCTAAAATTTGGATTGCTGAATTAGTTAGAAATAAGCTACGATCTTTGTGGCTATTAATAAATGGTTTGGGGAAATGGTGTTGGAACATTGGTCACTGAAACAGCCACAGCTCCATACCCTTCCTCCACAGAGCAAGAGCTGGAATGAGATTTATGGAGGCATTTATGGCAAAGAAGCAGTATCACACCACCTCCTTGCAGCAGAGCTTTAATGCCTAACTAACATGCTCCCTTCCACTGCAACGTGTGCACTTTTAATCACGCTAATTAGGAAGTGCCCACTTGTCACGATGCTACAAATCAAGATGTGCAAAGAGAGCTACATGGGAGTTTGCACTATAAAATAATGCCACTCCATCTACCCCATCCCACATAGCCACGAGGCAGCTATGCTCTGTGTTTCTGCCATCAGGAATAGTGTGAACTCATGGAGCACAGCAAGGAACTTACCTCAGCTGAGATCTTTGTGGCAGGGAGAACATTTAACTGGGCACTTTCAGGTGCCCTGCAGGAGTGGAGGGCACCAAGCCAGAGGTTGCCACTGCTCTGCACCACACGTGCCACTGAGGGCTGCAAAGGGCAGAGGATCTCGGAGCAGATCCTGAAGGAATGAATGCTTGCTGAAGGAAAGGAGGGATTGTTTACATACAGCCTGTATCCAGGGCTAAACTGTAGCACTTCTTCTACCACCTGATGACCTCCCCCAACTGAGAAGGGGAACTGGGGAACAAAGGAAGAAGCCCTGTGAGTTAGAGCAGAAATTTAATGAAATAAAACTAATACAATCACCAATATAAAGTGTACAAGGTTATACTCAGCCTCATCCTTAGGATCAGCAAGAGCAAAAGGCCAAGAGGGAGAAGCCCTAGGAAGAGGAACTCCACCTTCAGTAAATTCCCTCCTTTTATAATGAGCTTGCTGTCAGTGCTATGGGATACACCTGTGAGTCAGCTTGGGGCAGCTGCCCTGACTGAAACTCCCAGCTGACTCCCAGCCTGCCTGCCATGGCTGGCCCATGGGTTTGTTCCTGGGAAACCAGGACATGGATAAACTACTGCTAGAGGAAGCAAAGGTCCTTCACCTTCCCTAGGAAGCAAGGAGAATCCCTAACTAGATGTGAATGCACTTTGTGCACTTCCTGGGAAACAAGTTTCTGTATAAATAATTGAAATATGTTTAAAATGGATGTCTGCAATTGCTTATGTAGACAAACCTCTGAGACCATTAATCCCTCGACCTCTGTTACCATTATATTAAATCAACATCTTAACCTGGGATTTTTCTGTGTAAGGTTTTTAATGCTGATGTCTTGTTCATGCAATTTAAGAAAGCAAACAGGTTTAGAAATAAGCAGTTCCCCATTCACATTTTCATTCATAATGTATCTGCTTTTAACTGCCTTGCCTACAACCTTAAGGTAACAGCTAATATGGGAAATAAAAATACACCAAGTCTGAATTTAGAATGTGTGGGCAGCAGAGTTACTAGTGGGAAGTCAAGCTTTCAGGTTGACGTTGCTGGTGTAATCAAGGGCTTTACTGAATGAAAGATGATGCAACTGTTCGATAGAGAGGCCTTGGAGACCTGCATCTCATTGCTAACAAACCCAGAAAAATACATCACCCAACCTCTGTATTCTGACTTAGGATGTCAGAAAGAACATGAGGCAGCCCTACAGCATCTCAGTGTTAGCAGGCCCTAAGTCAGCTGGGAAACTGTTACAAATTCAGTCTTCAGATGAAACAGAGCACCACAAAGATGACCAAGCTGTTGCATCATCAGAAAAATGAGAGAAAAAAAGACATAAAATATTTGGAGGTTAAAACATCCTCAAAATTCCAAAAGCTCAGTCTCATGCTCTTAACCTAGAGAATAAAACAGGTTTAAACAAAACATGAGATTAGCCCTCACTGCCACCAAGTGTATATCAGACACAATGCAAGGACATGTTTCTACAGTTAACAAAAGCTTCATAGACAGCATTGCATTACCTGTAAGCATCACCCCAGAGCTGTGTCACCACCCCCGTGAGACCTTCCCTTTACGGCCTGGCTGCTCATACACCGCTTGGCTGCATCCGTGTCTCTGCACTTTGCTCTGCAGCTCCAGACTGTGGCTCATGATGCTCCAGGACTGGTCCCCACTCCATAGCATTGGTCTCCGCTCCAGCCCCATCCTCCCCACTCCTCTCACCTTGCACCGCAGACACTGCGGCACTGTGAGCATCCCCCCAGTCCATGTTCCACCTAACCCCTGGACCATGCTTCTTGCCTGGCATCCTAGCCCAGGACTGGTCTTCCCTGGTTCTGGACTTCAGCTTCACAAACTTTGATATTTGGCTCGTTTCATACTTACCCTCCTCCTCTCCAAAACTGAGATCTAGAACCAGATCCCAAGAGAGAAGAGTTTCTGCAGGCACTGCATGCTTCATCCTGCAGAAGTGTCAAACCTGACTGCAGAGCAGGGGTAGTTCTGATGGCTCTGGTATTTCAGCAGAAGCAGACCAGAAGTGTAACTGACTGGCAAGGGCAAGGACTGACCCATTACAATGACCTGTGTGTCTGCCCAGCCTTCTGCTTAACACACCTGACTGCTGGGTAGCAAGCAGGTTGTTTTATTCCAGGACCCTGGTTGTCAATTTAATATGGATTTATGATCAAATGATCCATCATTGCAGAACCTCTTCTACCCAGGCAAAGATGGTAGAGCAGAAAGCAACACAGTCATGAGCTCCTTATAGGCTAGAAATAAAAGCATCATGAAATGGCAAATTGCTCATCTGTATTTTACCTACAAAACAGGTCACCTGCAGCACCTACGTAGTTTGTTTGGAGAAGAAATAAAATCAGTTTTATAGTGGCTTTCAAAGAGCTACGTGCCTGGTTCCCTCCTCAGCCCCTTCCTTCTCCAGCATGGTGCTTCATACATGACATGTGCAGCATGACATGAGCTTCATCGAGAGCTTCACAGCAGGGAGGTACCCAACACTGCTGTCCTTTAACGGGAGCCCCCTCCATCACCAGCTCCCAGGCTCCCCCACTCCCCCAGCCTCGAGCAGGGCTGCACCCCACCCCTCATCCCTCTCCCATCCCAGGCAGCATTTCTTTTCCCCACATGACACACACTGGACAAGAGAACTAAAAGCTTTGGGGATTTTGCTTCCTCCCCCCCCCCCCCCAAATCAGTTACTACCATGTGATTTAAAGAATGAGCACTTTTGACTGATCAAATCAATAGTTTTATTTCCACCTGTTAAAAGAACTGTTTGCCTACCAGCAGAGTCAACACAGATGGGACAGACAGACATGAACACAATTAAATACAGGGAAAATGGAACTATATACAACAAGACATACATTTACATAATGAGAAAGATCTTTATATTACCTAGCACTTCTTGCCAATGGGAAACATCACTGAACTCAAATAGATTGGAGTTTCTTTTTTTTCTCCTGAAAAAAAACCTGTAATGCAATTGAGTATTTTTCCATGTACTGAGAGCTTAAAATTTTGAGATGCAAAAAAAAAATAAAATAAATTTGTGACACTTCACAGGGCATACACAAAAGCTAAAAACTTTTCTGTTAAATATTTGATAGTTTGTGGTATCTAAATTTCAATTAGATCTATTTATAGAGACACAAACTATAAAGTGATATTTACACGGAGGGAGTTGTGCAAAGTCGTTTTAGGCTACAGCTAGTACACTGTGAAAGATGCTCAGGTACGTGACTCACCCTCATCCCCAGAGGTAACCCCTTAAATCCTCACCTCACCATCCTGCTTGTGCAGTAGCCACCCAAGGAAAACTGGCCAGAATTGCTGCTTTTTATTTATTTATTATTATTTTTCCTTTTTAAGCTATTGGGAGAAAGCCGTTTCTGTGGCCCTTCAGCATCTTGTCAGTTTTGATGCTGGGCTGCTTCTCTCCATGCAATTAATGCTTTATGCCATCTTTAGAACCATTTCATTGTTTCTATGTTTTTTTGGGATGTCAATTCCAGTCTTTGTTGTCACCACACTACCCTAAGACTTCTTGTGATTTATACGACCCATGGGAGCACACAGTAACTAAACGTGTGTAACTCTTAGCAGTGACCATGTAGCCACAACGCAGAAGCTGCACATTCCCCATCACATGGCCGACACAAAGCTATTCCACACCTGGGTGGGGAAGGTACTGTGCTTCCTATGATGGCCTTTAAGGAACAAAACCCTGAGTCACTGCACCCAGAAACATCCCTAAACATCCTAATGAAAACACTTTTACTTTTGGGTTGCCATCTTCAATACAGAACTTGAGACAGCTAATTAGAAGAGCAGCTTTAATTAAAGGCTTCCTGCAGACCACTAGGACTGGGTTAGCAAAGACACATCTGATACCAATGTTAACTAACCACCTCCTACCACTGTGCTGCACCAGAGCACAGAACCATGCTTCTAATGGGCCATAGTAATCAACCAACTGCCAAAAGGTGCCTGAAGTTTAATTTTGGAATTATTTTTAATAGACCAAATGTCAACCTTCAGAGTTGCAGCTACTGCATATGTGGATCATAAAATACTGATTTAAACCATCTGATCTCCTTTTAATTACTATAATCCTGTTTGTATCAGCTCATCTGGGATTCCACACCAGCTTCAGATTTTTGCTGCAACAGGTTTAAAGCAGACATTTTTAACTCAGTCCTGGAAAAAAAAAAAAACAAACAAAAAACAACACACCAACAAAAACAAAAGTGACTGGATAAGAGTGCCTAAACCTGCATATTCCTGCCTCGCTTCAAGGAATGCTCTCTCCCAGGACATGTACGTGACTTCTCTGTTACAAATATGCATTTAAAGCAAGCTGGACAAGCCTCAGGGAAAAGGGAGATTAAGCTTCTCTCCCAAAAAGCCACCAAGTCAAGACTGCTACCAAACATCTTTTCCAGCCTCCACTTCCTAAATCCACGGCAATACAATTATTTGATTTGTAATCCTAGCACCAGTCCTGTCTCAGTACAACAAGTGACAAGAACAGTGAACGCACTGAACTTAAAGCATTACACTGGGCACTCTCAATACAGTAAGATCAACTGTAGGTCGTTTGGTATTCAGATGCCAAGAGGAAAGCATACAATTTGCTTATCATCACCAGCAAGCCCAGAGAAGATGATCTTCTCCTTAGTTACCAGCAGAGAGAGCGCTATATGACAGTAGTAAACCCAAGAGACCATCTCACCCCATTAGACAATGAATTGGGTGTTGCAATTCCAATACTGGAATTCTTGGCCATTAACACATCCCAACAAGTATTTTCACATTGTACATGCTGCACTCTGTCTTACGTACTTTAGATCTCACGGAGTTCATAAAGGTATCTACGTGTTCAAGCCTTCTGCTTAACAGCAGGTTATTTTATTGCATGACCCTGGTTGTCAATTTAATATTGATTTACGATCAAATGATCCATCGTTACAGAGCCTCTTCTACGCGGGCAAAGACGGTACAGCAAAAAGCAATAGTCATGAGCTGCTTACGGGATAAAAACAAAAGTGACATGAAATGGCAGATTGCTTATCTGTGTTTTTAAAGAGAACTATTGCATACCTGTGTATGAGATGGTGGGAATAATTTAAAGAGTGAGAAAAAACAAAATATTGAGACCCCTCTTTTTGAAGCATTAAAAAAGTAGAAGAAAATGGATTAGCTGCTTCCTTTCTAACATAAGCTGCTGGTCTAGTTTAGAGACAGTCATCAACTGAACATTATAACCAGGGACGTAACAAGCAGCAGCTTGGACCATTGAAAAGCTGTCTATGTAGGTACAAGCGATTCTCCAAAAAATCAGTTTTATTTGGATGTGGGCACAATGTGCTGCTCTTTAAATCTTCAGAGCACTGAAAACATGACATTTTCCCCCAAAATCCAGTTGAGTCTGTCCTGAGAAATAGAAGTACTCATATATAAATGGGATGATATTGTCTGTGAGTGAGTTTCTTCCTGCAGGTTGGGCAAGAGTTGGCATTCCGAAGGGAATCACGGAGGCACTGACTACAGAAGACATGGCCGCATTTGGTTGACACAATCAGTCGTCCACTTTGCACAATCTGGAAGAAAAGAAACCACAATAGGTATCTGGAGTAAAGATTTCAACTTTGCTGGTCTCTGGGCACCAGGCAAATAGGACTCAGAATATCTGGAAACTGGGCATTACTAATTACAATAATAAGGAACTCAAAGACGCTTCAGTGCCATCTTTGGCACTGAAACACTTTGGTAAGTGCTTCTCCCACTACATGCACCACTAAGAAATGACTTTGGTTACAAGCTAGTTTGACCTTCCAACCAAGGTCTGCACTTCAAGCCAGCTGTCTGAAGCACCCCACACAACCTGAAGTTGTGCCGCACACCCTCTGTCCCATTCTCCCTCCAACGAGAAAGAAACAACGACAACATGTTTATCCTTACCTCTGAGTAGCCATCCATGCAAATCGGACAGCTAACGGTACCAGACGGCCTTGTGGGAGAGACAAAAAAGGAGAAAGGACATGTATGCGTTAATGTCACCGTCCACTGAGCAGTACTGATACATCAAATGTCATGTCACCATCTGACAGCACAGACTAGCCATGGGGCATTTCATCTGAAGGTCCCTGCACACCTTTAGCTCCGTTTGTTGCATTTACTCAGTAGTTAGGGTCTCCCTTAGCTAAAAGAAACAGCATCTTGGTTTTCACTGGGGGAACATGCAGTTTTTCACCCTGTTCTACCATTACAAGTAACAGCATTCTATAGCACTGTGCAGTACACATACCACTGTGTTAACCTTCATCAGGTCATAGCTAAGAGTTTTGTAACAAAAGAATCTAGCTTTGGGAACTGTTCATTCTAGAAGTGAAAGCAGTTGTCAGAAATTAAAACAGCCCCTATTCTAACTTAGCAGCATCCCAGCCCAGTAACATATTCATCCAAGAACTCCTTCCCTAAAAAATGTGGGGCAGGAACATACCACAGTGAGGAAATACTGAAAAACAAATTTCTAGCTCAGAGAAGGAAAGACTGACTCGGTGGCTGTTACCAAGCTGTTGTTACAGATGTACCTTGCCTGCCTTCAGCTAACAGACATAGGTATGTGGCCCAAGGAACAGGTCATACCCCAAGTGCTCATCAATATTCTCTGTCAGAAAGAGAGCTTCATGCCACTTTTATTTACAGGTTACTCTCCATTTTAATTGATCTCAGGAGAGCTGCTTTCATAAGTCTACTATAAACACTTGGCTTTATTATGTCATTGTCAATGCTAAGCAACATGTGTAATTTATTAATTATACAGGAATAGAAAGCATGCGATATCCTTTATCCCGTAATCTTAAACTCAAGCAGTGAGCACTACTAACACCTACCCCTAGTTTCACATACATAATTTAACTCCATTCATCCTCTCATTTTTACTACTCAAATTCTTTATGCAACAACTGTAATACCAACTCAGTAATTAATTACAATTGATGATAACCTTCATATAAGCAAGAGCAGTCTAACACTACAGAGTAACACTGTAGACAGCTCTGTGGCAATCTGCAGCATCAGTACCTTTCTTTCAGTGTTAAATGCTGCAGCACCGAGTTGTTTTGGCCTTACCCAGACAGAGCAGGAAGACACATTCTTTAACAGAGAAGCTTGAGACTGAAGGAACAAACCATTTTTTTTATATTAACTAATTAGTGGGATTTATTCACCTATACACTTAACCAAAAATTAAAAATCTACAAATCCACTGGCAAAATACATTGTATTTTAGAATAGTATAAGCTCTCTAGGTAGCATATTTAAGACCCAACACCCCATATTTCTATACCTAAGTTCTCTCCTACATTGCCTTCCACTAATCCAAAAGGCTCAAAGCACACCAGCTTTATTAAAATCTTACTTTCCGCCTGCAAACACTTCAAAAAACATTTACACCACAGATCTCATGTTCTTTGTCTTCCCTAGTCACATGGACACCTGATTTAATTAGTCTAATACACTGCATCTTCCTTAACATAATGGAGTGCTCCTACAGCAGAAGTTTACTGTTTCTATGCAGTTCAGGGTCTTTACTGTGTAGGCACCTGACCTGAACAGCGAGATCAGCATCTAGCATGCAAACATAGAGCTCCACAACACACATGGGACAGAACAAAAACTGGCCAAAACAGTATTATCTCCACAACTGCCTTGCAAGCACACCTTGGGAAGAACAGTTACCACTCAGATAAAAAGGCAGTGAACTGGCACAGCATGTAAAAAAAGCAGTGAATTAATAGTTTTTACTGGAATTTGCCAGGCTGCTGCCTGCCAGCCTTGTGATACCAAGCCTCACCTACACCAATGAAAACATTTCCATATCTAACATCACTACTAGAGCTTTGCATGAAAAGTAAATGCAATACATTACAAGCTATGGCCCATGACTAATCCTCCTTCCACACCATAACCCCACACTCATTTTTAAGGTTGTGTGCAAAGTTGTACATCTGTCTTGGGCTAGGTTTTTATCCTACAGTGCAAAGGGTATCACTTCATTATCATGGAAAATGTGATGTTGTCCTCATTGAAAGTGGAAACTAACTAGAGTAAGTTAAGACTTCAAAGAGAAGACAGAAATTTAACTTAAGTCCTGTACGTATATGAGAAGCAAAATTCAATGGTTGGTAGGTCATACGGCGTACATACTTTGAACTTGCAGTTTCATC